>VCRD01000005.1:1160349-1223436 GCA_006783055.1 Trinorchestia longiramus | reverse complement strand
AGTTCTCTGTCATAATTCATGAATAGGTATGAAGGCGGCTGTATTTTATTGTCACCAATTAGTCCATTTTGAATAATCGCATTTCACAGAAAAGCTTTATATTTTTACAAGAGTGGAATTAAATTTTTGTGTTTTTAAGTTAATAAGTAGGCAATACTTCACACGAAAACACTTTACTATTCGATAACATTTTATAATTGCCTCATCTTTCTTTTCGTATTCAATACCAGTGCATTTTCAGCATTTACGTAATCTGCAATTGAAGTTCAGTACTTCTAAATCTTCTTCATCTCACTGTCCTATGCCAACAAAAATACTACATGTATAACAATAACTGGAAGCTACTTCAAACGCTGAATGTGAATTCATTTTTAACAAATCCTTAACCTTGGTGGGAAATCATAAGTTTCGGGCTGCAGTATATTAGAAACAGCACTCGAATATCATGAAACATGAGAATGATTTTCAACTCACCACCATTAGTAAACACAAATGCATATGAATATCAATGATTACGTTATACAGGCTCATGTTTTGTGGTTATTATTAACTAATTTTGACGTACTGATTACAAACATGATATCCATGTATATGTAACATATCAGATTTTCATTTTAAATACATTCAGGCTATTTCTCTAATATAAGGGGGAAAACACAAGCAACCGTTCTCATACCTATCCATTCATGGAAGACATGTTCGCTTGCAAGAGTGTGGACTGTTTGATGTCTACAGAGTCTCGTTGAAAATTTAAACAGTACTTTGTTATCACGTGTACGCTCCATAACCATTGGTATCTTTCCTCCATAATCTTGATGTGTTGATAAAACGCTCCTTACTCACGTCTCCAAAATTAGCAGGGGATTTATCAGAACGGGTTTTGAGGAAATGAACCTTTATGCTCATGTTGTAGCCTAGACGATGAAAGCTTTCAAGTAATATCTCTACTAAATCCCTATAGTAAGTAGCCTTTTTGTTCCCAAGAAAGCCTGTCACAAGAGCCTTAAATAAATCCCAGTCTCCTTTTTCTACGTCACTTTTGATTTTTCATGAGCTTTCTGTAATAATTTGCAGCTCATCAAAAATTCTAGCCTTTATTTTAGTTTAACTTTAGCCAGGTAATGTTGTGCAGATAAGTTTGAAACAACCACCTTCTGAATTAAGAGCTTTCACAAATTGTTTCATCAACCCTAGTTTATTGTGAAGGAGTGAAAAGTTTATTTTCTCTCATTTAACAAATAGTTGGTGTATTATATTTTCTCTCCAGTAGCAAACTTTCTCCAACTGGCCACAGTTTCTGTATCCAGGGTCAGTCTTAGGTTCAGCTGTCTCATGAACACAGGGAACACAGATACTTTGTATAGCATCTTTGTTGCTCATGGACAAAATTTGCCATTTCTAGATCCACGCATATGATTCATTTGTGCTCATGATATATCAACGAATCTAAAGCAGATCTTATGTGTTCAAGCTTCTTTTTTAAATGCACATAGTGATTAATAAAAATCTCACCGAACAAGTTGCATTATTGAGGAACACTCACTTTAGACTGTTCTTTGAACTACATTTGATAAGTTTCCATTCACTTGGATCATAGTCTGAAACTCCTATCACGTTTAAAGGTCCCGGCAGGTCACAACAGGAAACAAAATCTTCCTCACTTCCATAGAATAACAAAAGATCTTTCTCCTTGGTCCGATAAAAAGTTAACTTTAATCTAGAAGCTAACAATCTTGTTAACTCCTACTAAATCATTCAGTTCATATTGAATGAAGTTTTGACGTTCTTTAGTCGATGTATGTACAGTCTTGGTCACTGTCTAAGTCACTGCTCACATGAGACTCTTGTATATTACATCCATCGCCTAGAGAAAGAAGTTTCTTGAATACAGGTACTGGAATTTCATCTGCATCAGGCACAGGACGAATTGATGAATATTGATTTATGTAACTTATTTATATTGCGTTTTCTTGCTAAAACAATACGTTTTTGTGAAATCATGGTAGCAATTGTAAACATGGTTTTTGGCTCCTGCCACACCATAGGAAAGTCAAGTCCCAGTTGTTTTCTTGTGCCCTTTCTATCAACGTAGATTTCCGACACATGGTTTACGAGTATTGTGCTATCCGGTCTATCCTGATCACCTAATTTAATTTTATATCTTATACTAAGATTATATTGTACACATTAATTTTATATGTTTTGGTGTTATAAAGAGAAGTCTGAATACATGCACAAAGTAAAATAAGGATTAACAAAGCAGAACCATCACATGTGGTTTTAGACTTTTACACGCTCTACACTTCCACACGTTATGAACTGACCGAGCGTCACAACCTCAATCACTGAAAGATCAGCTTAAACTGGAATTTTTCGCATAATACTCTGTCCGTGCTCTTACATAGAGCACCAAAAATTTACTGATTAACTTATTCTACCATGAATACTTACCGCCTTCACTTCCATTCACTTGGTCGAAAACTAGCCAGCTATCATACTATGAGTGGAACCTGTATAGACCAGTACATGGATACAAAACTTGACGTGATAAAAGAAACTTACGGCATTGTTAAGAAGTGTGACTTTAAATTGCCCAAAAACAGGTCTCATACTTTAGTCAGCAGAGAAAAATTAAATTTGTTGGCCAATGTTATCTTCATAGTGAAAAATTCTGCTCCATATATATGTTTGTTGATTTCATCTGTGAACTTAATACCTGAAACTGTATCGATTAATAACATCTTATTCTAAATGGATTTATTAACCCACTCTTAGAATAACCATCATGCTGCAATGAACGTATTGCGTAATGGTTTTCACATCGGAGCTTGTCTTAATCACATACAGAGCAGATAATTATGATATTACTGTCATAAAAAAGTTCGTAAAATTACAGCACGCCACGGGTAGAATATCACAGCTGTTTGGTGCCAATGCAGCAACAACTACGATGCTGAAGCACGTAAGAGCAGTAAAACTGCAATGAGCAAGTCATATCGTTGCAGCTCTTGACAGTATATAATATTCCAGCACGCAGCAGCCATAATGTTGCCGCACGCGACAATAATAATTTTGCAGCACAAAACGACCATAATGCTACAGCATGCAACGACCAGCTTGTTGCAGCACGCAAAAACTATAATGTTGCAGCACGCAACAGCCATAATGTTGCAGCACGTAACAGCCACACCACAACAATAATATTGCAGCCGCGGCGACTGGACGGAGGCCTTATCAGGCGGCCCAGAGCGGCTTGCTCCAGAGGCTGCGAATGTCTGATACGAGCACCTTTGTTGACCTTACGGGGCGCTCGTCCCCCCACCTCCCTACTTCCTCCTCCCATCCATCCGTATGCTCCCGTCCTCGGTCCATCTGGCTGCTCTTAGTCCTTGGTCCATCTGGCTGCTCTCAGTCCTTGGTCCATCTGGCTGCTCTCAGTCCTCGGTCCATCTGGCTGCTCTTAGTCCTCGGTCCATCTGGCTGCTCTCAGTCCTCGGTCCATCCGGCTACTCTCAGTCCTCGATCCATCTGGCTACTCTTAGTCCATGGTAAATCTGCTTGCAGTTTTCTTCAACCCATCCTTAAATCCCTTGCTATCACCGACTTATGAAATTTATAAACAGTAAACTGCATGTTTTCATCACTCCTTTCTCCGAAGTCTACAAGCACATCAGCTCTCGTAAGTCTTCTGGTACACTCCCAAGCGTGATTGATATTACAGTTACCGAATCCAATCAAGATAGGAATGGAATATTTATGCTCTAGTTAGTCTAGTATGTTGAATGAAACTAGCTATATACTTCCAGAAAAAGTTTTAGTTGTGGTCGCGTTATTGTCAGTTAACTTACGTGTATAAGTACGTGCTTTCGAGTCCCTTGTGACGATTCATGTGTTGTACGTACTTTTCTAGATTGCTGGAACGAGTGAGTCGGATTTATATAAAAATATTTATAAAATGTAATAAAATTCATGAATAATAACACTATAAGCCGTGAAAACCTGGGCTGAGGTTTTTGAAGTCATCCGTTAGATTACATATATGCATATGTGTATTGTCTTTTGAGTTTATCCCTTCAGCGAGCCATGTGTTAGATATTGGTAGAATGTAGTGAATAATGATAATTTATCTTCATCAGTACGTGATCGTGCCTGATACAGAGTTGTGGGAGGTTGCGGACGACGTCATTCTTCAGACAAGTAATCACTGCTGGAATGCGAATGGATGGGCGGTTCAATACGTTACAGTTATTTAATGCTCATTTGATGCTCATTTTTGTATAGCAACCAAGAAAATGATGCCCGTGGCCAAATGTATAACGTAATGACAATTAACAATAACGTGTCTACGCACAATCACTTTCAACTGCTACGATAATTCCTTGCACTCATAAAATTAATGAAACAGTAATAAAATATAAGTTATCTTCCAAACTTACTTACATAGGACACACAATGTTGCAAAAAGAAATAGCTCTTATAACAAATGAGAATAAAAATGGAATTATTTGCATAGAGGATATTTTACCATGCAAAAAATGAAATACAGTAGAAGTCTTTTTAACCGGCACCCATGGAACTTTGTATTTGCCGGTTAATATCACCCAAGTAACCACAAACAATTCATAGACACGCTAGACATAAATGGAAAACAATATCAACTGCTTAAAGCAATTAAAGAAGAAAAAACATAATGGATAAATATATGAAGCTTGGACAGCGAGTGCCGGTTTAAAGGAATTCTACTGTACTTTAAAACCCCGACGGTAAACAGTTGTTTTTATTTATGAACGTGTTTCAAACTCAACATGATTTAGTGAAATTTGAAACTTGAGACACAGCTTAATTTAATGTTGAAAACGGTGTGCACATTAAAAACGTTTGTATTGACCGTGTCTAAACAGCACGATTACCTGTTTTGTCAAAGGTATTTAGTAATTAATAAACTACTTCACCACTATAAATTTAAGAAGTATGTACACGTATTATAGTAAGAGAAAATATAATATAATGACTAAAACAGGTTTATTCAGCTGCTGACATTGGTTTACATTTTATTGTAACTGTTCAGCTTAATTAAACAATGTTTTGGATGTCGACGCAGAAGTTTCAATGAAATTGGAATGTTCCCACATTTTTGCACAAGTTTCTAAAAATACAAACCTTGTTGAAAATGAATCGACATTAATAGACTATTTTTGCTATCAAGTGTCAATAAAACAATTTTGTGGGAAGCAATTATAAATAACCATTTTAAATATTTGTAATACATTCATGTCCGTGGGTTAATGAACATACAAGGACAGTGATATAATGAAATAATCGTTCATTGTTATCAGTACCAGTAAGAAATCAGTTAAAAAAAATACTAATACATATTTCTGAAATTTCCACCACACCAAAGTCTTGATGTAGCAATTTTCTTACAAATTTGGACACACGAGCCACTAGCCAGCACTCAGCTTGCCACACACACCCACACTGGTGGGTTACATGGAGTAAGTAAATATTCTGATGATAATTTAAAGGGAGTAAGTGGCCGCCGTACTCCCGTCCATCAAGGCCGTAGAGCGGAGCATGATCATTACTTGTCCAGTCTGTTCTCCAGGGTATTTTCTGTATTCACTTACGTTAGATGCAAGCCACAGTCACATTAAAAATTTCGGATGTCAACATATCTGTCAAAGAAATCCTTGGTTTCATGTCGTTGTATTTGTTGAGGACATGTGTGGCTTCATCAGTTAATCTATCGGAGTTCGTGGTCCGCGAAAATAGGTCGAATCGAATAAAATAAATGAATGAATTTGAAGACAAATTACATATTCTTGTATGTTATAAATGGAAACGCTTCAGGAAATTTGAATTATTCAAACTAAGTGGCAGCGGATAATTGTTACCTAGGAATTCCAGTGCACGCAAAACTTGTTTACAGGTTAATGAATTAGCATATTGAGTAATCATGTGCGTCTACATATTACGGATGATCGCTGTTCATCTACAGTTTTCACATACTCAACACAATTTTTCGAATTTCTCCACCGAGCCCATTTATCTCGGTTGTTATGGATAAATCGAGGTTACTTTGCTTTAAACCGGAAGATCTGAACTCTTTGATGTACCCAACTCTCCCCTAAAGGTCAAAAACATTCTAGATACGTTAGCTCGGTGCTGTTTATCGGTTTCGAAGAGTGATGAATTAACAGGTGATCGTATTTATGAAGCAGTCTTGAATTTTGAAGGAAGATTTATTGCTTGAGCAAAATGATTGTGATGATGTCAAACACAGCAACTAACCACATCCACTCGTGTCATCTAGCCCACAGATCACTGAAGAATTATAATAATTTTAATTGCTAATAATTACAACCACACTTGAAGTGTGTTATGCTCTAGTTAAAAAAAGTACATAACACCCGTAGTTACAATGATTGATTAATCTTATGGTATTACAATTTTGAAATACTCTATGGTAGGAAGAGGATTAATATTTCGAGTGAAAAGTTAACAAGCGATTGCCATGATTTTAATAGAAGTAGCCTGAAATAATCTTTATTATTTATCATTGCTTGCTTAGTTTATTCACAGTATGTAGTGAGTCAGTAAAAATAGATACCAAGCACATGCTAATGATTGCAAGCAGATGGCTATTTTTATACGTAGAAATTGCCTTGGCTTATTTACTGTTTAACAAATTAAAAAAATGCCTCTCTGTGTGACCTGTAGGGTAAAATTTTTCTCAACAGAGTTGTGACACATTCATTTAAGGATGAAAACTATGATTGATATTTCATGCAACTTTCATACAATATATTTTGTAATTATTACCTCAAGACCACGTTTTCATTTCGATTTTATTATGTCTGAATTTTATCTAAAATGGAACAAAATAGAAAACCTGCATGTTGGTAGTTCTCATTCCTCGCGACATCTTTATTCATGACATTCTTAATTTGCAGAACATTTTTTCAAGAAATAACTTATAAGCCACGCTAAAGACTTACCCTTCGCATTCATGAACGTGGAAGTTAATCGACATTATTTTTCCGAGTTGATAGCTTAACTAACACTACTTCAACGTTGGATTACCTTTCAAAACTATCTGATTTTCATTAACTACCCAAGTTAAGAAATAAAAGCACAATTTTGTGGTACAAGCAAAATTTTGTAGAATAATTTATTTTTTGTTAGCTCGATTGAATGTTATATTGAAAAGTTATAAATATTGTTTTTCTTTATCCTACCCGCACACGTGCATTCTCTGTCATAGCGTTACAAGATACTTCATGATATTTTCAGCATTAGAATGTCACTTAACTTCAACCATACACTGAAAATCATGTTTAAGTTTTAGTATTTCGAAAAATATTTCACAACAATGGAATATGTTAGGCACAATAGAGCATGATAACAACCTCTGTACTTTAATACGCTATATAATATCTGAAACGTATCTCTTGACAATTTGAAAAAGCTCTTGTAAGAATCTCTCTCATTTATTGTCTAGCCAAAATAACGCATGTAAAGTCAATTATTTTGAAGAATTGTTCAAACAGCGTCGTATGGTTAATAATATTTCTAACAACCTTTATCGTTTAAGAGAAAATCTTTGAGCTCGACGAGGCTGGTTCACCACAAACGCTTAACCAAATACATTAAACCCTGATCCTTACTAGCGCTATTATTATTATTCAGTTCAGTCACTATTCGAATACTGTAATGAGCCAAAATGAATATTCATAAATTTTTCTGATCAAGAACGTTTCATAAATGCATACTCATTTTTCCACATTTTAGCTTTCGTGAATTAACTGAAAAAGTTTCTAACATCAAATTAAGCTAAACAAATGAATGGACACAATTTCTAAAGTTGTTTATGAGTGAAGCATAGACCTAAGTTATCGTACTGAATATATTCCAAACACGAAGAGAGAGTTTTAGTGGCTCAATCGTTGCAATACTTTATCGTGTTCAGTTCTAAAAACTTTCTAATACTTCCAAAATCAACACTTTATGCTGATGTGCTGAACCAATTATTGTTGTACGGTTTACCAGGTTTTGGATTTTGTCTTTGGGATAAAAATCCCTCAGTGTAGTGACAATTGCCACTCAGTGTAACAAAAGACAAGGAGGATTAAGCTTAAAAGTTACTTAGGCGACATGATCGAATAAGATTAAATATACAGTATTGATGTTGCTGATAACGGAAAATTGTGTTGATATCATTATTGTTTCTGAGAATTTGTCCATTTTGGTTTGCCAGTTTTAGTTCTCTTCCCGACTTGATGTGTTTACTGTCACAGTAGTTAAATTTAAATCCGATCCACTTATACTCTCATGATTTGACAAGGTTGAGATCTGAGGGCGAGAGTTGATTTATTAGATAAATATGATGAATGCCTTTGGGAAATTTTCGGACTTACCTTGAAAGCTGCCTTTTATGTATGAGACTTGGACTAATATAGTGCTTTCTGGTCACAGATTTCCTGATCGACTTAAGCTTGCTTCGTTATGGGGTGCTTGCCATAACGTTCAGGGTTGAACGAATTTGGCAGAAAATTATTGGTTGTTGAAGCTTGCTCGAGTCTTTATTTCCTCTTCCATATGCTTTTGTCTGCAAGTGAAGTTTGTTCTCCATGGTTTTTGAATTTTATATTGTTTTTATTCTTGTTTCAAGGATTACTGAATTATCATCTTCGGGACATAAATTATAATTTGATGCTGTTGCCTTTCTTACTTATTAGACGTAGAACAAGCAACAAACTAATTAAGATTTTAAATGGTTTTCATTTTCTCTTTCACAAGGAAATTGAAGATAACAATATGAATAATATTGCGTGTTATATGCCTTAATGCACATGGTAATTACGTAGAGTTCAGCGTTAAAATTAATTTAATTCTTAGACGATTTTAAAACAAATATCCGATTGTTAGGTGATCTGGGTGCTTGGTTCACATTCTGTGAAAAATTTTTTTTTAGAAATTTGAAATAGGTAAAATCATTGGAAAACTGCGGGCTTGGTCGTACATATGATTAATATAATATAAGATGTCTACAATACGGAGAATATAATTAGGGGTGTCAAATAAATACGGGCATATACGTTCAGGGTAAATATATGTCAAGATTATTAACACAAACACGTGTCCAGTTAGCAAACTGAAATGAACTGTACTATTCATGTTTAAAATATTAAAATGAAATTATAGAAAAATACAGTGCTCTCAATTTAGAATTGTGTGTATTTATTCGTTTACGTGTGCTCACAATTGTGTGTTGCAAGCAATGGAATAGAGTTTATATACTTTTGGACAACCAATATTCATTACAATTTATGTGTATTAACTGAAACCTAATAACATTGTCTGAATATTAAAACTTCTTGCGTGTACAAGTTAATAAGAGCAGCTTTTGTTCTCTGCTTAACAATTTATATAGGAAACTCACAGCTCGTATAACTACCCGCATGTACAGATTTTTTGCTGCATTTATTCATGTCAACAGTTTACCACCACTGGTCTGTGTTCTGTATGTCAATATGTATTTCTGGTGACATTATGTCTGAGAAATAATTTAATTCAGTAAGGTTAAGTGAGGTTAAGTAGGTATGATGCTGTTAGGTTAGATAATTATATAAGGTGAGGACAGGTAAGGTTAGATTGAGAGGTTGTGAGATAAGATTGAGTGAAGCTGTTTTAGGTAAGGTTAGGGCTTAGGTTAGGTTGGGTGAGTTCGAATGAGCCTGTTTTAACGATGTAAAACACACACTGTAGATGTGAAGGACATTAGTTGCTGTTATTCCAGTGATAAATTGGGTGTCTTCTAGAACGTTGCGTATAATAATTTCCTTTTTAAAGATTTGTTGAGTTTTTCTAACCGGATCTTTAACTTTTATTTTGCGTCGATGGAAAAATTATTATTGTTCGCATTTTATGTAAAATTCACTTGATGAATATCTTCCCTGCTGGCATTTTTTTATTGATACCATTAGGCAAGGGAGCGAATGTAATAACGACATTTAAAAATTACATAATTATAGTCCTAATATTGTATTTCAAGTGTATTGAATGTCGTTCAATTAAATTACTTCGTAGTTTGATCCAGTTGTATTGAATTTATGTGAATTCTAATTGTGCAGTTAAATTTGAAATTGGATTATTCAATTTTCAATTGTCGGTCATATCTGTAAAATCCAAATTTTTCTTTGTTGTTTCATTCTCGACAGAGTTTTGCTCAAATTTTGCATTACCGATATTGTTTTTTAGAATGAAGTCAAGGGAGATGTTATTCATTGACATCGTAAATACTACGGCAATTTGTTCATTTTTGTTACAATATCATCGTAGTGGTTACATTGTAAATGAAAATTAATAATAATTGGAAAACATTTCATTTACTTGAAGTTTGTGGATGAATGTAACGGTTTACACTCCATTAGGAAAACAATATAACAATAATTCTGTTACACTCTATAGGACGGTGAATATGATATCACCCAGTCGAGATGCACGTTCATGTGCAGTTGTGTACTAGTCTGTCACCTCCCCTCTGTTTGAAGACAACCTCACTATTTGCTAGTGCTAGGCATGATTGCTGAGGTCGTTACCGACATCATTAATAAATCTTGCAGTCCTTCAAATTCTAAAAAGTTGGTGTCGAATCGTAGCAAAAAGAATGCAGATTTACATTTCGCAAGAGTAAACAGATCTTGATCTGAAGTTGTATATCAACATTAATATTACCAATTAGGGAGGCATTTCTCTGTATTAGTCTAATGCCATGAGTTTACGTTAAATTCATTTCTCAGGAGCTGAACGAGTGTGTTGCGTACATTAGGTGAAATGAATAGAATATTGCAGTAAATTGATGAGTGTACCGGTCCCGCACACCAAGTAAATTATCCCATGAAAATGATTCACTTGGCTAAATTTTGGGAACGGTAATGTTTTTCAGCATGTTGCACTTTCCTGCAAACGAGATGAACTTCAGTTATAACACAGGGAACGAATTGTGCAGTATACTATTTGTATTACCGGTAACCAAATTTCCCATGTTACCAATGGTTTCCTGATATTCTCGACTAATTCTATGTCAGAAATAGCAGTAACAACTTTCAGAGAACGTTCGCAGATCTCGTGTGACATGTTAGCAGCTGCACCACCCTCCGATCATCCAGCGCGACCTGAAGCCAAATGTGAGAATCTTCCGTCAGGCTATCAGCAGAACTCGAGTGTTATTGACCTTTCAGCGTCGATTACCCTCCAGCGGAAGATAATGCCCTCGGGTGTATATCACGAGGGCAGGTTTTTAGGATCGATGAGTAGTCTACCGGTGTCAAGTTTATCGAGTTATCGGGATCACGGTCAAGGAGCCGCTGACCACCCTTGTGTGGTGAAGGTGAGGCGCAGAGCTGGCGTTATGAGAGCTGGTAGGGCGTGCCAAAGCCACGATCGAGACTGAGATTGCGACCAAGAGGGGACCTCGAGCCATTGTCTCGCGGTCCTGCGATAGCCTCGAGACCGCCTACAGAGGCGCTCGTGATGCGAGTTCATGCGGCTGGCGTACATCTGAAGCTACAAATGCTACAGGCATGAAGTAAATGTGTGCTATTTCAAAACTGAATGTAAGAGGTACAATGATAGGCTGTATAAAGCCTAGCTACTTCTTGATAACCACCCTAAACCGACTGATGGCATGTGTTTATTCGAAGCATGAACTAGGGACAGTCGATCCTTCCCCTGGCGAAGAAATGTAAAACACCAGTTTATATTTTTTCATAACTCATAAAGTGAAATAATGTTTGTATAAGTTTGACTGATGAGAGTACAGTAGTTTGTATTGGTTGACAAATCACGGCGATCGTTCGAGCTCTTGGTGAAATCGGTGGTGTTTTTGCGTTAACCAGTAGCTTTGAGAATTTATTTTTCGCTACGTGTGAGTAATTTCCAAAGTTATGAGATACTGTCTATTTTAGAACAGGAACTCGCAATTACGTGTCAATTGTTAATGTTTTCTTAAGAGAATGATTAAGGAACTTATGATGTAAATCAATCGTGGATTTAATTTTTTCACTTTAATTCTGGTTTGTGTTAGATATAATTTATGCACAGTAGTTTTAGGACTGAGAAGATCGTGTCTCCAAAAAATTTAATAAAACTGTGGATTAAAAAAATATTGAGCATTTTTTTCAGAATTCAAATTTTTACTATTTCAGAAAGTTAAATGCTATGATCAATGTAGGGCACTACATTGATAGAATGTTATCCAAAGAACGTATATTTTGAATAAAATTGAGGATCATATGTACAACTATGGAGTTAACAAAATTCGACCAGTAGGCTACGTCAAATTAAAAATATATCAGTTCTGCTCCAGTTCTAATATTTGTAAGGAGTACTGAAAAACATATGTATCTGAAAAAGTGAAAGCTGTAATTTTCTGGGAGGAGGATATGTTTTTGAATCAGAGCTGGGGTTTCTGATTTCAACCAAATCAGTTATGAGGCGCATGAATTCATGCAGTATTAGGTTCTCGACACAAAATCAGCTAAACACACTTAACTTGCTTTTTAAACAGGGTGAAAACACAGACGTAGATCATTAATAATAACTGTCACTGCTTAGATATTCAATACAATTTTGCTAAGGTAGCAATTTTTATTGTAGGCTATGAAGGCTGTTTTAATTTGGGACTACGCCAGGAGGGGCTTGCAGTTCACCGTACTGAAAGCGTGAATGTGGATCGTGCGGACGCTAAAAAATAATTACATGATTGAGTCACTTGAGCCACTGCAGAAAATGAATTTTGAGTCGTTTTCGACTTTTGTAAAAGTTTTTGGATTTGAAGTTGTAAGTCAGTGATCAACATGATTGATGCAATTCACCGTTTCGTTTTTCAAACTTCACCGTTCATTTATCATAAGGAAGTTTAGTAAATTGTTAACTAAATTAATTAAATAAACACCAAAGTATTTCTGAAATACAATCAACGTAAATAAATTGATCACTGATGCTTTGGGGAAAAATTCTTGAATTCGTACACTTATTAATAATTTGTTTCGGGAAGCACACTTTAGATTAAAAGAAAAACTCTATCCAATCCAGCTTTTCTGTATTTGTTGTATGACAGTCATTTAGTAAACATTCCATGAGCGCAAAAAGCCTTGTGTGCTCAAATTTCTTTTTTGGTACTGTTAAAAAGCCTATTTATTGAGCGATAAGATCGACTTAAGCTGATTTAGGGAACTGAAGTCCGTAAAGCACCCTGAGCTGATGGTGAATTTAGATACATTAAGCCTATCAGATGGCGTTGGCTTTAGCTCAGTTCATGCTTTGTAAGCTGCACCAATAGAATATAAACATTTATTGAAACGCTTCTCCCACCTTTCTAGACATAGGCTCTATATAGAGAAGGTCAATACAATCAATATTGTCATTCATGCGGCACTTAACAGACTGATAATTTTTTTTGCTTAATTTATTGTTTGAAAAATATAAGCTATTGGACACGCATGCTAGTAAATACTTCAATTTTCTGTAACAGAAGTTTGAAATATCTGAAACAGTTTAATCATCATCGGTTTTACCCGCAGGTTTTGAAGATTAAGTTGTAATGAACAATAAATTATTTGGCATGGCTAGTGAATAAAAATATACGTCGATTCAAGAACTAACGATCTGTTCCTTATTAGACACTTGATTGCTTTCCATTGTTGGCTATATTTATCGTAAGTTCAATAATTTCGATGGAAAATAAAACACTTTTTTCTTGTTTTACAACCTTACGAGTTCATAATTATAAAGGGCTTTAGCAAACAACTAGATATGCGTTTGAATAGGTAACAATAAATCTACTCCTAACGCTCATTCAAGTTCTGCAAATCTAATTTTTTAAAGGTAGCTAACAAATAAAGCAAAACGCACGTCGCTGTCCTTTACACAGAGGAGAATGATTCTGTCTTCCTGAACATTGGGGAGCGTTCAACTCAGTTTCGGCTCAAAGGTAGGCACCATGCTTCATCTCCAAGATGATATCACGAGCTTCCTTCTAAAGAGCTTTCTCTCCTTCACAATTAACTCGCATCCTATGCAGCATATCAGAAAGAAGAAATCTCGGCAGCGATCCGTCCATTGGAACACAAGACTCGTCCCTGGGACATAAATTGTTGCTATCCTGCTAATAAATCCTGCAGAAAGGCGCTTCTATTGGACAACGTAGCCAGGACTTCACGATTAGGGGAAAATGAACTGGGTTTTACCTGAAGCAAGTGTCGCTTGCGCGGAGCGTTCTCGTATTAACATACAAAATTTGGCTGCTATTGAGCTAAACAAAAGAGCTGATTACGAATACTCAGGCGCAAGAGAAATTGCCATTGATTTTATCGGGACCAGGAAACAGCGGAGCTACAGACCACACGTGCGACACCGTTTAGTTCCTTTCAAAGCAGCCAGTCTTACCACAGAACTTTGCTTTATATTGCATATGAAATATGTTTAAACTGTGCTTTGGTTTTAGGTAATTCAGGTACTTTCTGTTACTGCAATTTGTTTCTTATTACAGGAATTTAATATGAGTATAAGTTAGGTCTCTCGAGGGTACCGAGAAAAATATAGGTTTATCAGATAATGCTTACAAATTTCTCGTTTCCTCCTTATAATAGAGGCAATGTCTTTCATTGCTGTGAATCGGTTGAGGTTTCTCTGGGAACGCTGAATCACCTTGTCATTTATAGTGTTCCTTGAGGGCTAGATGCAGGATTCCTGAACTCTTCACGGGATGGAGATAAAAGTGTTGAAGAAGGTCAAACGAAGGTTGAATTGTCTGTCTTCGTCAGTATTTGCGTTCCACGCTAGAATCTTGAGTTACTCGTGACAGAATCATTAACTTTTATGGTCAGAGCTCACTGTGAGTTTATTATGAGAGTAGAGTAAGCCTTACAACGATATTTCTTCTATTTTTGTCAAATAAACGTGCTGGAGATGGAGGCTACTTGAGCTAGTAATTTTATTTTAAACAAAGGCTTGTTCGTATTAGGTTATAATACATTCCATGAATGAGAGGTGTACTCTGTTTTACGAAGTGAGAAATGAATAAGTTCCCTGATGGGAATGTTTGATTTTTAGTATGATTCTTCAGAAGCGCATTCTTGGCTTCTTGCATTTGATTTTCTACAGTAATAAAAAATAAATATAAATTTTGCTTGATTTTGTGTAATAAAAAATGAGTGAGTACACAATCTTACCAGTACGCCTTCTGTGTCTCAGAGACCCGTGGGGATTTGAAGTTTATGGAAAAATTACTCTTTGTTCCTATAAACTTTTGTGATGCAAAGGGCCTTGATCATGCGAAACAGCCTTAAATAGACTTGATAAATTCAGTTAGCTCGATTATTGTACCGATTCTATGATAGAAGCTGGTCTTTCCATAACTGTTTCACTTATTTTTTTATTGACATGAACTCTAAAAGACTGAATTAAAATTTTGATGATTTTAATTTAATTATAATTAGTTATAGTGAATAACTGATCCGCTCAGCTGGACGTAACGTCATTTCTGTCAGTGCATTGCTAGGACGAAAGGTCTGGTGACGGAAGCTATTTCTTTACTACTGCTCAACACCAAACGTACCTCAAGTTGTTGGTAGGTATGAGAAGTACAGAGAACGTAACAAAGAAGAGTGATTTCGAAGTACACGAGGGACGAAAACCCTTCAAAATGAAAGGAAAACACGGCTGTAGTTGAAAACATGAGGTAAAAACTAAATTATCTCCTCTGAGAATGTTGATTTAATTCTTTAAGGTTCATTTAAAACACAGCTTACACAACCATATACAGTACAGTGTATTTTAACTTCCAGTGCTCAACCTAACTCGTGCACCTTAGAACACAACCAATAACGGACAAAATCAAGTAATTCTTCATTGACCCAATTTCTATTCGGCGATGCACTTGACGTAGCCATCAACCAGCGTCACTAGCCACAGTACTACTGACCTCTGCCACAGCTACACGACCGTACACAACCACTAAACCCTCATCCAAAATCACCAGACCAACACATAATATCACCACCACCACCTATTTTCATCAGACAACCACAACCTATTTTCATCAGACAACCACAACCTATCTCCACCAGACTACCACATACCATGACCATCAGACCATCACAAATGCACATTCATCACCAGACCCCCACGTACCATCACCACCAGACTCCGCGTATCATCACCACCAGACCACCACATTGTATGCACACTCACCACCAGTCCCCCACGTACCATCACTACCAGACCCATATCATCACCACCAGCCCACCACATATGCACACTCACCACCAGACCCCCACGTACCATCACCACCAGACCCCACATATCATCACCACCAGCCCACCACTATCGCAGCACCACCACCGCAGGCCGGTCATCTGGAGACAGAGATAAGCAGGGGGCCTCCAGAGCGGGGCTCCAGGGGGCGCCTACCCCTTTCCTTCGAGCTCCTAAGATGCAATTTACGCCGCCTCTACACCGACACACGTGGCTGCGTATCCTGACTTGCAAGGGCAAGCACGAGATGTTGGCTCTCATGTAAGTACTCACTTACTTATTTAGCTAACCACAGCGAAAAGTCTTCTTTAATAAGGTAAAATGGCTCATTAGAATGCGGCTTTTTGAATAGAATTTTTTTTTTCAAAATTAGATTTAAAATTTTAAAGAAATACCCATCGCTAGGTACATTGGGTTCATTTATTGCTTGATATATTTTAAAATGAGGAGTGTTATTGTTGAAGACGTGAGAAAAGAGAATATGATTCCGAAACAAATCAACTCAATACCTGAGGATACCTCTCTGCAGCCGAATATTTAGAGTTAAAATTTAGTTTGCGAAAAAGTAAGGGTGAATATTCCTTAGGAGTTTCGTGGTACTTTATATTTTGTTTTCGATTTTGTGTTGATAGAAACCATGAATTGAGCGTTCAATTGTATAATTTATGACGTTCATTTTCATTTATCGACATTTATTTTCATAATTTATTGAATAATTATCACACCGCTTCTGGGCGATTAGTATCTTATAATTTTTATTCATAGAAGTACGGCTTATATGTAAATTACTTTTTCAACTGACTCTGGGAAAAAGACTACACAAAAAATGTATCAGGGATAAATTTCACTGAGTGATTGTTGTTACACTATTTTTTAAACAAATTAAATCATATTTTAATTTAATAGGTACTGTACATTATTTGGGAGTTCTAAACCATCTTAATTATAGCCATGTTTTTCCTGCGCCAACTGCAACACTCTGGCAGCTGCTGTAACACTGGACATTACTGTGCCGCCATCTTGGATGATATCAGACTATCACAGGGCAGTGATAGGAGGACAATTACAGCGTGACTGCGTTATAGAGAGATAAGTGCTTCTCTCAGGAAGGCTGTGTTTCACAGCGACGTACCATCGCAGCTCTGCTCAGTAGTCCACAGCTCAGATGCACAGCTCTGCTCAGCAGTCCACAGCTCAGATGCAAAGCTCTGCTCAGCAATCCACAGCTCAGATGCACAGCTCTGCTCAGCAGTCCACAGCTCAGATGCACAGCTCTGCTCAGCAGTCCACAGCTCAGATGCACAGCTCTGCTCAGCAGTCTACAGCTCAGATGCACAGCTCATCCCAGCTCTACTCAGTAGTTCACAGCTCAGATGCACAGGTCATTGCAGCTCTACTCACAGTCCACAGCTGACCGTAGCTCTTCTCAGCAGTCCACAGAGCGAAGTGTCCGAGTTGCACAGAGGACGGAGACTGGCTCTCAAGAGCACATCGCTTGCTAACGTTACTCAATGCCGAATATTTCTATATGTCTTTCAGGATAAGGAGGAACTTCGGACCAAGGCAGAGTCAATGAAAATTCGTGATAGTCGATAGCTTTGCTCATTCATTTTTTTCCTTCAATTGGTTAGAGTTTGACATATCATGTCAGGGCACCAAGAGGCCTCGGTTGGTGTAGAGAGCTGTTAAATCGAATGAATACTTGGTAATTTAAAAACAAGGATTTTTTATGTTGAAACTTTAGTTGAGTTATTTTCTAACGACAGTGGATGTTTGTGTTCCAAGTATTGATTCACAGGTTTATTGATATTGACAATGATGGTCAGAATAATTGACGCTGACAAGTAAAAACATTTCAAACGTTTGATTAGTGATTCTGAGTAAAAAACTTTATGTTTTCTGGATGCCTATTCTTTCGAAGTCTGAAAAAAGCTGCCATTACATACCCCCTTAGATTTTTTGATGAATGACCTAGACTGATTAAAGCTTTCTGTTGGGAATGCACAGAACTACAGATGCAATATTAATCCATTTAATAAATCTTGATGTACACATATAGGTAATAATTTTCTAAATACCCGTTGATGCTTTTAATCTAGGTACAATAGTCCACTTAATAGAAGTTAATGATAACACCTGAAATTAGAAACGATTATTGTTTCAAGTTAAATTATAAAAGGGAGAAAGAATGAAAAAAATTCCTAGCTATTTTAGAATAGCGCTTCAAAAATTGATGGGGTTTCTTAATTGTCATATCACCACTGCACTATCTTCTACATTCAAAAAATTATACTTTCAACCTTGAAAAAATAAATTTTCAGTACAATGAATACATGAGCTATCCCTGGATAAGATCCACACTTTTTAATGACTGAGAGACGGAAGCGTTGCACTGTTTACTCACCCACATCGCTTTATCATCATACGAGGAGCCGATGACAGTCTTGATTAGCAATATTTAGATCAAAGAAAAGAGGTCTCAACACACCACATCCATTGTTTCTTATAACTTTAGTGATCAGCTTTGAACCACAATTCTTAAGTAATTCTCATAACAATAACTCTTCGTAAATATTCCAGGTGTATAATTAGTATAGGAACGTCTTAAAAGTTTGAAGTTGTTTTTATGAAAACTGTATAATGGTTAAGAATGAGGAACAATAAACATTTTGGCTCTACTTCTCTCGGTCATACCAAAATTGTGTGAGGCCTATTAACAAAACAGGTGAAAATATTTTCTCAACAAATATTTCAGAATAGAAAAGTTCAACAGGGTTCTTAAGATATGAAAAATGTTGAGTCAGTTTCGATCTAAACAAGCAACGTTTCTGGAGACCTGAGAGTGGGAAGACTGGGCTGTGGATTTTATCGTAGGTGTTCGTTCATGACGTCCTCATCGCGCCAGATAACGCAAAACTCCTCCAAAATTGTCACTTTTGCACGCTCTCTTCTCACGATAGGCACTGATCTAGAATCATAATTTGTATGTATCCGCCGATTATCGAGGAGCGGTGATACATTTCACCTTTGTTGTGAGCTCGTGATCTTATTCTCTCATAACGGGCCTTTATGTGGACCTCCTCAGGTCCTACTTCACCGTCAGGCAGGTCGTCTGCGTGTCTAGCTAACTCGTATGATCGGATGATTTACTGGGGTCCCACAACCTCAGCGACCAATCGTTGCAGAGGACAAGCGTGGGTCTCAAAACAGATAAATTTTTTCCAGTAACACAGAAACGAGGATTTTTGCGATATTCCATCACTGGAATTCACTGAGATCGATCTGAGTTGAATCAACTTCACGACACAATTTAGTGGTGTTTTCGGGGCGAGAATTTGAACTTTCTCTCTTAGTTTGCGATGCTGAGCTGCGCCAAGTTGCTTGACCTTCTGAAAGCCTCCGATAAGATGGTTGCTGATTTCTTTGTGAGGACTGCAGTAAAATGTGAGAGCAGAGGGCCAGTGCGCGCCTCTCAGGGTCTATCACTGCCATGCTGGCCAGTGCTTCGACATTTTAAAAGGTTCTCGATAACTCTGGAGATCAGCTAACTCAACAGCACAACAGTTGCACACGAGTACAAAGGTCTTAATTTCTGGAAGAAACTTATGTATTTTCAAAGTAAATGAATGGTATTCAGAAAAGTCAAAGAAACAAATTGAAAATTAAGGATAAATTTTAAAGTACAATTTTGTAAAAAATATCTTTGAACTCGTATATTAAAGTTAAAGATAGATTCAGAGAGATATATTGTTTCAGTTGACAGAAAGCATATACTTGTGCACCGTACGGCAATTATTCGACACTTATTAACATTTTTGGGGTGGTAAAAATTATTTTTTATTAATTAAGTTCCTCTAACAGAATATTTTAAATTTTTACACTTATTCTATGACATTCTAACTTTTTACTTGCAAAACGACATGGAAATGCGTTGCAATGGCTTTGATTTAGTTTTGTTTGTCTTTAAAAAGTTTAGGAGTAAAACGGGTACACACATCTGCTCTGCGTATGCATGTGCGTAGAGCACGGCTACTTGATCCAATCGTTCATATTGGCTAATAATTCCATATAAACTGCACAATAATTACTCCATCATATATAAGAAACTCTTATTCGGTGTCAGTCTTGTTCAAAGTGATTTCTATGGCCTAAATTAAACTTAAATAAATTGAGAATAGTTCCTCGGTAAAGAAGAGTCCCAAAAACTATTCAGAAATACTAGGTCATCGAGTTGCAGGGTGTTGTGTACCTATAGCGCAAAATGCTAGATGTTAATATTGAACATTCTTATTATGTCCAGGAGAACGTGCGCGTGTATACTAAATTAAATACTAAACAAAATTTTATGATTTCCCTGGCCGTAATTTTTGTTAGTTGCATAATTGTCGATTGGATTGAAATGAATAATTAAAATTGGTGGTTTTGATGCAGAGAGTCTTTTCGGGTCATTTAGCATGACGCCGATTTTAATTCTTGGAAATACATACTAATACTCATTCCTTATTAACACGTTCATGCTAAATCCCAAAATACAGGATTACACATGAATATTCGCACATCAACTTTCTAGCAATGCGACGATAACTCTTGAAGTAGGAATTCATTATATTGTCTGTTCTTACTAGCAAAAATAATTTACAAACGAATAAAAATGCTGGAATGACTTGAGACGAGCATGGCTCGTTGCACAAGCATGGAAGGTGAGACGAGTGAGCTTTTTACTGTGAGACTGACGACGCTCACTGACTGATTGGTGGAGAGGTGATGGAGAGAGCGATTGTGCCAGCGCAAGACAGAGCACCGAATCAAAGCCGTCATTATTCTTCGATCGAATGTGGCTTCGGAGGTCATATTGGGTTCACTTTACTTCTTTGGTTGTGTTTACAGAGATGAAAATACCGTTAAATTATGGAGTCAAACATGTACAGCGAGGGAGTAACCAGATATCTCGGTACGATAACAAGTTCCCTGTCTCCAAAACGCCTTGAATTTAAGCGCACAATCAAGCCCGGGCCTGCAAGGTCTGGTGATCCTTATCTTGCTTAGAGTGTAGAGCAACAATGAATTGAAATCTATGGAGTAATGAAGCAACGCGTCGCTCCAATGGCGATAAGAGTATTGTCATTTAGGAGGACTGCATAAAAGCAGTATCATCCTCTCGAGGCCATGTCCTTATCATGACGGACTTCAAGCCTAAGTCGTTTTTCTTGCTAAGTTTGATGGCAATCGAAGACTGGTAAACCACATGCCCGTGGCCGACCCGCGCCAAACGATGGATTGTTTTCAAGAGCCTGCAAGAATACAGTGAAGTAAAAACTGTTGCGTCTAGCATTTCGTTTTTACAAATCAATGTTATAGATTTTAAGATTACCGCTGACAACGCCGATTGACTGCGAAGTACTAGCTCCTCGTAGATACAAATGAACTCACTGCTGTTCAGTAACATGCTGAGTAGGTTCTCAGAAGATATTGTTGCTTGTATTCCTATGAGCCTTAAATCATTTTGCTGGAAGGAATTAGAGCCTGCAAGAATACAGCTTAGTAAAAACTGTAGCCCGTTTGGATAGCTAGAATATATACTTGAAAAGTATAAAAACTTTAGCTTTTAGTGTGATGATGGGTTATGGACTCGCTCTTAAATAAAATTTTGCTGCAATATTGATGTTTGATTGGATTTGCTTTTGAGGTCTTGCTTCTAATTTGAGTTTGCGTACGTTCATTTGAATGATTGTTGTTTAAAAGAAATCCATTGCAGAAAATTCCATAGAACAATTAAAATTATGTGAATCATGAACTGAAGTTAGTTGAAGATTTCAGTGCATGAGATAGCAGAGGTTTTAGAGTGAAACTTATATGAGCTCTTTACCTTACAAAATATTGGGTGATTCAGCATATGCTCTGCCATCACCCGAATTTTCTACTATCAAGTTCGGCAGACTAACTCAGGCTTCTATGGTCCACTGCACTGTGATCCGGAGTGCTCGCTGCTGCAATTTTCGTCACGGACACGGCAAGCCTTTAATTTGAGTTACGATTATTGACGCAATACCCAGAGCAACAGTTCATAATTTAGCCAGAGGATTAGCCCTTGAGGGATTTAGATCATTCGAGGCAGTCGTCCTATCCTAACAAAAGTTGCAATTTCATTTGGAGCAGTCGGGAGGATCTATGAGAGACCCTCCGCCGCTGCCAGCTATCATCGAGCTTGTTCGAACCGCTCGCTGTGAAATTAGATTTGGAGCTCATCGAGTCCCAGGATTTCCTTCCATCTTCTGTGCAGAACGATAGCTTCGTCGAGATTTAGCAAATATGAAAATCAAAGGCTTCCGAGTGTATAAGTATTGGATTATTCAGAAGCTTTGGCATGGTGCTCCTACAATTCCTACCTTTCTCAGAATTGTGTCTAAGCTTCAAAGTAAACCTAAACATAGTTTGGCTTTAATTTCTTCATGGAAATTATTTTTACTAAAATTCAGTTTTAAAAATGGAATCAGATTCAGTCTAAGAGTTGACATTGAGTCATTTTATAGCACTGAGTATCATATTCGAATTAATGAAGAGCTATGGAGTAGGACATCAAAAGTAAGACGAGAATCGAAGTGTGAATTGAGCAAATTTAAATCATCTCTGCTGTTAGATAAAGCAAAAAAATGAAATTTATGGCGAAGAAAGAGTAAGAAACTACTTGAACATGCTTCATGTTAAGCAGCAAAATCAAAGTCTTCGTTTCCATATCATAGCGCTCCTACGTTTGACTTCTTGCATTTACAAGAACGTTTCAAGCGTGAAGTAAACAAAAATAGGATTCTGATATACTATGATCGCTTAGGGTATGTATTTGCAGTCATTGAGACTATCCTTATAATTCTCATCATTACATTTTGTTTACTACCATCATAAAAGGGATGCTGGGATTTACAGTCATCAAATGAATAATTCCACGCGTTCTTAACGCATGAATTTTGTCCAGTGCAGTGAGGAGCAACCACTTTTAACGAGTGATTAACAAGCACATAGTGACCATGAATCCCTATGGGTTTGCCATCATTCAAAGCGTGCTTCATGCGTCGCTTATCCAGGTTTGATGAGAATTTTTGGGCAGCGCTCAATTTTATTCGGGCATTGATTGTGGAGCATCTCTGACGGAATCTTCCCTCAAGCCTTCTACGGTTTATCAGGAGTCACAATCTAGCTCTCTCCGAATGAGGTTTGAGCAGATGCACGCCATGGCTTTGACTGTGGTCTTCAAGATCAAATCAATAGAAGTTAGCTATCAGTGACCCCCATCTCTCAACACTTCATTCCACTCGGAAACTTTGCTGGTTGAAATTTCGAAATGTTGCCCCAACGCTTGTTTCGATGGCTGATTGAGATCGAGCAAAGTATATAGAGGCACTCCCAAAGCTGGCGTGATGCTGAACGCTTGTCTACAGATTTATCATGATATGGTAGCCAAGAGCGCCAGGAGACGTACGGCCAAGCCAAATCATAGCAGAGGAGCGTCGTAAAGAAAGACCGATGCCTCGCATGATAACTGTTTTGGAGCTGACTTTGCTGATGCTCTTGATAATGCTTGGCTAACGCTTCTGTTCTTCTCTAAGATTTATAAAACTTCCAACCAAGATGCCAGGAATTTGGTTGAAACTGTTCCTAATGCAAGGGTCGGGGTCCATAACGTGGCCTCAATGAATGCTAGAGCAGGATCTCCACCAGCGGACTCCTCTGTAGATTTTCTTCTAGACAAATATATCAATGCATGAATAAGCTTACTAATATTCATAGCTGTATCCGAATAAGTAAAGTGCACTCGCCTTGTATCTATTAGGTTCACTAGAAAAATTACACACCAGATGTTTTTGAATGTTTTTCGAAGGTACCTACTGACTGAAAACTGTTATAGTTTATGCATAAGTTCTTGTAAAGTGAGATGGTAAATAAATATAAAATAATGGGGTACCGAGTACTTTAACTGTGTCTATTTCTTAACAGTTCTCATCGGACAGTAAATCCAAATAAATTAATGAAGGTTGCACTGGGAATTTGACCAGCAATCCTCATTTGAATATAAGATACTCGTTATATCTCGAGCCTCTTTCCAGCATTCTATAATTACAAAATCTATCATATGGGTAACAAACTTCAGGATGGAGGTGAAACACTGTAACTGTAGAACAAAAATGAACCAAGCTTTACCTAGAAGGGGTGAAAATACGTAAAATTTTCAAATCTCTCTCGAACGCTTCCACAGTGAACTACTTGGCACGTCTGGAAACAAGTGAGAGGTACGGAGGAGGTGGCAGTGAGATGCCCTTCCATCTCTGTGCTTTACGACAACAGAGACCCGGCATTATGCTGCGGCTCCCGATAGAGCCCTGCAGATCTCTGATAAGTTGCATGGCTTCTATTCTTTGTTAAGTAACATTGCAACCGAAAACGCCAGCGTGCTCTGAACAAAGGAACACAGCATCGATAACTGAGGGCTTATCGCCAGCCACATAAGTGTTCGTCCCTAGTAATTCGTCTCAACAGATACACTTTACCAGCATCAAGCCACCGGAGCTCAATGCACAATTACCCTACAAAAGAGAGTCTCGTAAAAGATATCTAACAATTTGTTTATCACAGTTTGGAGAACTTACAGCTTGTCTGGTCATCGAACTCATGGTGAGCAGGAGTAATATTTTGTCGGATTTGCAAAACTTTAAAAACGTGGGACGTTCCTCTCATTTATGAATCAACTCAATTTTGTAACAATTCTTCGATTGTGCAAAGAATTTTAAATAGTTCTTTTCGATTAGCTCCCCTTTACAAGTTCGCAGAGTAAAAATGAACCGTACTCAATCCAACATGAAATACTACTAACTCCAATCCTAAATGAGCCACAATCAGTGACTTGGTTGTGTTAAGCAATTGTTGCCTGAGCAAGAAATGTATTTGTGCACATAAATTGGAACAACAAGGGCGAGGACACAGCAGAGCTGAGCTACGGCCCTCAACAGTCCTATTAGAGGCCGAGTTATCAGAGCAACCAGCTCGTTAATGGTCTTTCTCTCGTGTTCGCCGCTTGAAAAGAAACTAAAGGAACATTCGTCTCCTAGCTTCCAATGTCTAGATTAGGTTTAAACACCTGCCAGTGATTAAAGTTCTGTTTCTGAGATAAAAATACGCCTATCGGGAGTACCCTCTACTTTAAGTTCTAACACCTTGTTTGAAACTGAGTAGTTTTTTTCAGACTGATGATGATTGACACCGATCAATCAGGGGCTGAAGGAGTTAGAATTGAGTTTCTGAGACTACCCAATTAAATGTACAGATTTACTCATAATAGAAATTTATATCCCTCTCTCTATCTGCGCCTGGTCAGCAGCGCACTGGATCAAAATTATCAAGGAGCATACTTAAATCACTTACCAGTATTAAATTACTGAACTTAAGAACACTGTGGAAAATGCCTCTATCGTAGTTTATCTAAGGGATGTAATGTTGTTATGGATATACGTTCACTGAGAGGAACATGTTCGTCACCAGTGACTCATCACGTACAGTAGCTGTCATCCCAAACCCTCCCCTCTCCCAGTCTCCTACTCACCTGCTCAGCATCGCTACGTTGTTGAGGGAGACGCGTTTTGTTCTAGCTGGGTCCACAGTAGCACAAGATTGTAAAATAAGTAGGTTTGCTTCTATGTTTCGTAGCGCTATATCTTAAACAGTTTGCAAAACTCTCTCCAAGCAGCCAGTCTGTGTTCATAATGTATGTAAGGTCCTCAACTGCGGACTGCGTTCACATGTGTTATAATATTGTGGGCGGCCTTACGTTGCTTGACGAAATAAAATCTTCTGAAAGATGGCAGTTGTCCAGCAAGTGGAGCTGGAGTGATAGAATATAGGAGTCGTTTGATATTGCTCCATCCTTCAATGGTTACATGCTCTAATTCTTGAAGATTTTTCGAAATCAGAGGATGTATTCGAACTTTCAATTCTTGTCATAGATTTTCAAGTGGATTCAAGTCAGGACTTATCGAAGGCCATGATAAAACAGTGATTATATGTTAATGGAGTCTTGCACACATAGATTTAGACGTATGATTGGGACATTATCGTGTTGGAGTTTAAACCGTAGGTGGAGCTCAAGATTTAGTGTCGTTAATTTATGGTGTTCTTTTAGTATAGTGATGTAGTCGTTAGATTTCGTTGCTCAATTGATTGCAAGTAAATTACTAGTCCCATTTGTACTGAAACAATCGCAAAACATATTGCAATCACTAACAAGATTAACTTTTGGCACTGTTTTCTTGGGGAGGAAAGCCACGCCTTCCCTACGCCAAATCTTGTTTACATTATTATTTCTATACAACGTAATTTTTTTTCATTTCATAGTATTTATAAAAAATTCTTTGTCCTAGTGAGTTATGACAAAATTGAATCGTGTTGAAAGATGATATGGCTTGTGAAGAGGCGCCCATCGTGGCCTATATCCATGTAAGTCATTCCTATTTAAAGTTCACTGAATTGTAGGACTAATTTTGCTGATACCCTGCGTATCAACGTTTAGGCGATGTCTTTCAACTCAACTCGTGGGCTCAGATTAACCTCGCGATATAGTTGGTGGGTGAACGAAAAATATTGTCGCTGTGTATAACTTTTTAAATAATTTACATCTCTGCAAGGTAATAAAGAGTTTAAGATGACAACTTATTTACATATATTTATTGTGTGAGGAGCGTATTTTATAGATGGTACTGCTGGGCCTAATCACTAAATGTCAAAATTTTAATTCTGGCGTGAATACCTGACGATAAAACACCACGAACAGAAGTTATAATTAGTGCAAGTACGACACAAAATCTATAACAAAAGTACTGACAGGATACAAGGATAAGCAAAAATGACACTTCAACCAGGACGCAATCATACGTCAGAATAACGCTGCTGGAGTCCGAGGTTTATAACACGGGCGGGCAGCTGCTTTCAATTTGCAGTAACGAATACAAACGCAGATCAGGACAGGTGTCCGAGGTGGCTTGATCGGAGCGCGATGAAGCGGCCCCTGCGGGCAACTCCGCAGCGTCTTGGCGCTAGGGTGAGTGCCTATAAAGAGTTTATGAAAATATTGTTCCAATCATGTATCGAACTTTGGCATTTTCTCCATGCAAGAAGAAAAAAGAACTGTGACATTTTTGGACCGGAAAAAATATTGAACTCGTGCCCGGTAAGGGTAGAATTTAGGGCTCGTTTGAGACAATATTTTGAGTAATTTCTTACTTCAGAAACTCTTGAAGTCCTCTAAAGCGAATATAGAACGTTTGTATGGTCTGTTAGAAGGTTCGTTCCCGGAAAATGTTTAGTGGAAATGGGCCTTAGTTACTAGCTTGAAATCCATCTAACGAATAATATGCTACTCCAAGTTTGGCTGTTTATTCACGAGTGGTAAGGGAAGCGATTAGATTTTTTTAATGCTTCTACAAGTTTAGGCACTATCATTTCACCTAACAACGTTTAAGAGGAAAGCGTTTTCACGATTTAAATGTGTAATTACGTGATGGAGAAGGATCACTTCGTTGGCAAAGTAGCAGCGAAGAAAATTTTTCACCGTAGAAAAATTCACGCTAGACGTTATTTGATTATAATCACGCGATAAAAATAATCACAAAAATTGTATATGTTAAAAATCGAACTTGTCTTCATCGTTTGCAATATCTAAGCACAACAGGGAAAACTAACGCTATTGCAACAATGACCACAACAATTAGTATTTTTTTCAAAATTTAATTCAGATATTATCACAGCTCATCGACTAAAAAACAATTTTCGGTATTGATTTTGAAACACAATGCAAATTTGGGCTGACAATCAAAGAATCCTTTTTGAAGTGCAACTCACATGTGATTTAAAAAAAAACAGAGCGAGCTGTGGAAACAGCTCATCAAATTCTAGTATAATAGTTTGTTTCACTATTTTTGAGAGACCATGCCAGGAAAATACGACTTCTATCACCATAGCAGGAATCCATCAATCTGAAACATGGTTTGTCTTCCTTGCTGTACAACTGGCAGCATTGCTCATCAAGTTTACATTTCACTAGAGGAAATCGTGATGGTATTAAAATACAACCGAAGTGTGATGAATTTCGAAACACTTGAAAGCAATCTTCAACTTATCCTCTCAAATAACATGAGTATTGGTGGCATCAAATCCTCCAAGTAAAGAGATGGAGCTTGCGATTAAGGAGGAGACGGTGTCCTATAAATCAGCATAAAACTTTTCTTGCAGGTTTGCTCTAACAACAAAGTATACATATAAATGCATAGAAATAATGAATTCGATTCCTTCTTTTAAATCAAAATCCATTACAAACTCGAGTGGTGAAGGCTGTATGCATACCTTTGTTTTAAAATCGTTTTTGAAATTTATTTGTGTTTACTGGTACATAAATAGTTTCTGCACATAACCGCATATGACAGAGATTAAACTACAATAGATATACAGATTCTGATACTAAAACAAATAACTCATAAAAATTATTTAGTCCGTATATTTCAATAAAACACGAGTATTTATGCTACCACAGGAGTCAGACATTAATGTAAAACGGTATGAATTTTTAGTATTCAAATTATCTCATTTTAAAAATAGCATCCTCAAAAAAAGCATAGGTATACAGTCCCAATCGTCATTTTAACAAAATTCTTCATTCACTGCCCAACAGTCACTGTTTATTATCTTCACGTTCGGGAAGCTCCAGAGCATCAAGCAGGTCTACAGGGCATTCATGAAATTTTACCTCAACCAACTACATACGTCAGGTGCACATATTCTGACATTTAGTAGAATTGTTAAGAGAAACTAAGCAGCTTCAGGTTGATCTCAGGTCATGAAGTTTATGACCTTACAGAAGCTAGAGATAGAAAATAATTTTTTTCAGCAAAATCCTGAAGGAAGTCTTGATGAATGCAGTGTGACATGCAGTTAAGGCTGTGGCTACAAGACGTCATTACTGGTTTCAGCAGGACGGCACCAGCTACTATGTGATAATCCTCTGTCTTGAGTTCTTGGAATCAAAGTTTGGTAAGAGATTGATTTTACGTCAACGTAATCACTATTGGCCCCAATACTTTTCATACTTGTTCCTCCTTGATTTCTTTTTCTGGCCCCAGACCAAGGCACACATAGTCAGGTGTCACCCAAGTACTATGGCAGAGTTGAAACGTATAGTAGAGGACTTCGTTCAGTATGAGGGAGGAAGATGTCGAAAAAATGACCAGCCACACCAAGAAATGACCAGAGTTGTGCAGAGTTCAGTTTGGAGGACATTCTGCAGACAGCTCATGCAGCTAGGAGAACCCAGCAAATCACTTCGGTCTGTAATCCAGTTCTCTGGAGGACTGCTACTTTTATATAAAAATATGAAGAAATACACATCGGTATGTCCTTTTTGATTCATGTGAACATTCATTAGTGAGAGGAGTATTTTCGACCGATGTGGAGGCTTCTCAGCTCTCTCGCTTTTTACACAAAGCTGCTGATTACATCAGAGCGTTGAACCTACACTGGGCTGAAGACCTTGGCGGCAGATGTGGACCGGAGTCTTGTGTGACTGAGTTGAATAAAAATTTTACACGACAACGACGTCTCAGTCAATATCCAAGCTCGCTAAACTTCCTAGTCACCAGGAACTTGAATTAATATGCATGCTTGGACATTTTTTCTCAGTTCAGTCTTACGTAAGAAAAAGTACTGAAAATGAGATTTTTGTGCATTATGCAATCGAGCTATTTGCTTAATTTTCTTAGAACAGAACTGAGTTGAGTGAAATATTAGTATGGAATATTTTTTCACCTTCAATATCCTCAGATGTACCACAGAAAATACTGATCCTGACTCATTCAAGAACTATAAATAAGCAGACACTAAGTCAAATCGAGAGCTTTAATACGTCTAAAATAAAATTGAAGTCGAAGCATACATATACATAGTTTTTACAACATACATTCTGTTGAATTGATATTATCAACCGATATGACTAAGTGTTCTTCAGTGTTGGAAGCCATGTATGGAAAAATGTCACACTGTAACATTTTTTATCAGCTGAAGAAGAAGAGGCTTGTAAGCTCTGTCGATTGTCATTACAATGACAACTTCTTCATTTCTATTACTTGGGACTGATAACTAGATGCCAACGCGGTACAGGAGACTAACTCACTCATGCGATTAAACCGATTTTCTCACAATTTTTTTCCAGAACAATCGCCGTCAGAATAACATGAGTTTCATAGTGACAAAAATTAAAAATTATATGGATATACTTCTTTCCTGGAGAGGTGTTGGTTCTTTAATAAGAACTTGATAAAAGTTTTAGGCACTAAATTTTAAGAACGCAGGCGGTGAAAGAATTAGTTGACCATGTATCAGCTGAAATTTGACACTATTAAACAAAATTATTTTGGTTTATCTACAGCGATGCGATGAATGCAAAAAAAATCGATGCCTTATGTTCCTTTAGAGTGGGAAATATTTTAGACCGTTTTGAAAAGAGATGTCTGGAGGTGCGTCAAGAAAAATTGCTAACGTCACAAAGTACGTTAACACTACAGTGTCTACAGCGCTGCAGTCATTTGGACATTGACCATTACAACAGCGAGTTCCTGTTCCTATTCAATAGAATGAGCAAAAGCGTTTAAATCAATTACCATTGCCTCTTTCAGCCGCCGTTCTAACATTAAACTGTACGAGTGCATAGAAGTCTTGGTATGTTTGAGCCGCTGAAGCCGAAGGTTAATGAGGAGGTCTCCGCAGTCATTTCTCAGGGCATATCTGTGATGTTCATCTTATCTGAGGCTGACAATTCTGGGACCCAGCAAGGTGTTGGGATAAATGGCTTTAGCGCATAGCTGGCACATCAGCATGACCACGACTTTTGTGTGCCATTTTGGTGCGAGTGATCCTCATCTGAGATTGTGCTCACAGCTCGACGGAGTGTTCATGATGCTGATTAGTGATAACGTTTCTTGAGAACATATAACGAATGTTCTTGATTACAGATTAAGCTTGCAGAACTGAGAGTTATACAAGCGGAGGCGTTTGGTCTATGTTCAAATTGATTTTTCTCTCGAGTTTTTTGATTCGTACTTAGCTATTCTTCAGAATGAAGTTTCATTATGTAGTCGTATCAAGAAAACGTGTTTTTCGCTATTTTATTTCCTGAAAAACATAGGTTGTTTACATTATTGTTTCAATAAAAATTAATGGCTCTAATACCTTCATAGTTACTCGATGAGCTTTAAATATAATTTGTAAGCAAATAAATACCTCATAAAAATAACCAACATCAGCACTAGCATAAACTATTAACGTCGCTGACAACACAGGACAAAACTTCTTTACATATTCGTTGTATTAGAATATCGGATACAAAATTAGCTTATCGAACCCAGTTTTTTAGTTTTATGTAAATAGCCTGCGATCTATTATGTACGTGTATACTTAAAAATGACCAAGCTCTACGTGTTACTGAAAATTATCCGATAATTGCTTGAAGTAAATTCTTTTGGCGGAAATAAAGCAAATAAAACTGAAAACAATTTGATTGCAAGTGTTGCCTACTGTTCGTGGCCACAAAATAACGCGGTGAAGTCATATTTGAAGTGAACGAGAGCAAGTTGGAGCATCCTAATATGAATTAAACTAGTAAACCCAGACGTGAAAATTCACGTGTTATTTGTTTTTTTTTTCGTTTGATTTGCCAGTGGAGGCAGGCTTTGCGAAGGAGTTTCTACATTGAAGGATGTACCTTTGGTATCCACAATACAATGCTTACAATACCTGTATACCCTACCGAATTTCATCCTATCGAAATCCCTAAGAGTGTGACAGAGAGACGGACCAAGTAGGCAAGTAACAAACTGTGTTTTATTATATAGTGGAATTCCGAACCATCGTTATCGTAGAACTGAAGACACAATTAGCTGGACAACTTGTGTAAATATGGTCTATTAGAATATCTTATTCGGAGGACATTTAGTCAGTTGACATGCCATTGGAAAAAATAATATACCTAGCACTTTCTAAAATTTTATTACCACGTCTTCATGGATTTTTCCTGATGAATATCTGTACGAAAATGCTTCGTCAACTATTGAATAATTTACGTAAATTGATTCGGAATTTCGAGAAGGCAGTTTGTAATCTTAAGAATAGGAGCTTTAAATTCATGTTCCCATCTAACAAATGCGTTACAAAACGAACTACTTGTATTTCAGTATTATACAATTCCTGGTGAGTCAGCATTTACACTTTATAGCTCCGAATTACAATACGATCAAGAGCACTTTTTACTTTGAATATTTCTCTGGGAATTAGATTTATTTAGCGATGCACCAACAAATCACAGCTCTTATTCTCTTCTCTTACGCAGCGACATGTTTGTTCTTTGCAAGTAAACCAGTGACAAGAATAGTGTGTCTTTTTGAAAGATTTCTACTGGTGACGTCAGCGCCAGTGATCTCTAGAAGTTTCCAGCCCTTTCATACGAACTCTATATGATCTGTTCGGATAGCGTTTTCCTTTAAAAATACGTACAGTAGGAGACAAATTCACGTCAAAATGGTTCACTTGACACCTAAAATAGATTATAAAAACAAATTAAATTCGAATCCCAGGCAAAGATAAATGAGCAGGCGTTCGTGTTGTGTTTACAGAAATACCTTAAATTTTATTGTTCGCAGAAATAGGGAGCTATATTTTATCAATAGGTTGACTAGAACTAAGAAGAACTCTATAGAAAAACTTGGCCAGTTCTCAACTAGATACCATCTAGGCATGCATCCAATACGAATACTTACTTGTTGTTGAATGGTGTTGTGTTACCTTTTGCAGAGGTACAGACGTGTTTAATAAACATTTTACCTTAGTGGCCTAGCAACTGGTTGACGAATTCTAAAACTGTTCTCACTATCAAATAATGCAGGGAACACCAGTACTACAATCATGTTTTCTAATACTAACGGACCCTGATGATATATGAAGTTATTTTATCTATAATTTATTAAATCATATTTTCTAAATGAAAGTAAACATTTCAACTTTTAGCAATTAGATATTATTCCTATGCTCATCTAACAAAAGTTTTTAACATTTATATAGTGAATGCCATCTAACCGCAGATTTTTCAAATCAGGCGATTTACATATGCACTTTATTCATCTTCAATAAGATATTAGAATTATTTTCACACCAAAAACTTGTAGGGTTTTAAGAACAACATTTAATTATCTCTCCATCGCAATTTGTGTTCAGAGCTACAATAAGCCATTTATTACGTTAGCAATATACAATCTAGTTGAAGATATTTTATCTGCATTCTATTTTAAAACTTATACAATGTGGTTACATTTGGAATTGAAAAAAATATTGATACTGACGACAGGAATATTTTATTAAAATAATTAATTTGAAATGACTTTAGAGGGCTTATTAACAATTTGATTGATTGGTCTTTGTTTGGGAGATGTTACTTCGTAGTTTGTAGCTCTGCAAAATCTAACACTTCACACAGATTTATGTAGGCGTTTCCCAAGCCTTACTTCTTGGTCCTTTATCGTTTAACATCTTCATTAATGACATTGTAACTATAAGCGACGCCAAGATCATTCTTTATGAAGGTAATAGTATTGTCTTCTAAATAAATTTTTCAGCCTTACCTGGATCAGTCGATAAAATTAATAGCTTTATCTCTCACCTCAGCCGTTGGCCAATACCAATAAATTAACTCCTCGTACTGACAAAATCAAATTAATGTCATTTTCTTCAAAATCTCACATAGTGACTTCGCCTAATATAAGTTCCTATGGTAATTTTCTGGAATGCTTAAAAAGAAGAAAAACCCTAGCGTCATACCGGGTAATAAACTATCTTTTATCAATCAAATAAATTCTGTATGAAGTAGATTAAGCAAATGCTGGAGAATGTATTTTGTTTAATGGTTTCTTACGAGAAATACTATGACTGCTTTGTATTATTACTTTACATATCCTCTATTAATTCAGTCAGTTCAGTCAATTCATTCGACTGATTTAACCCTTTCGCTACCGTTGGGTTAATATGTCCCAAACAAACTTTCAAGATCATTCCCTTTAGTCCCATATTCCAAATGTTTCGTTCAAAATTACGGCAAAATTAAATACAGAGTAGTGTAGATAAGGGGTAATTTACGCAATATTTTGATCAGTATGAAAATAATTTGGTCGTGAAAGGGTTATAGTTCTAGTGAGCAAGCAGCACGGTGTTGCTCGAGGCAGTTACAATGGCCAGAAAAGGCGTACGTGTTGTTTTTTGACTCTCCCTTACAACCAAAAATATAATGAAGATAACAATAATCTCTCCTTATGAATAAACACCCTTTTTGAATCTGCAGAAGGTGTCTATCAAAAATAAAAATTACAGGAGAATTAACATTACAAAACCCTTTTAGTTCCGATGTAAAGTAAAGTTGGAATGGATTGACATTTTTAGAATGAGGGAATGAAGTTCTGAAACATATATTTTACAAACTGTAATTTTCAATAGGTGACATCATTATGTGAAAAAGTTCTTAAGCCCATCGACAAAGGATTTGCCATGATGCTCTATTTAATAAAAAACTATTTGTGAAGGAGATTTTCAAGCTATGGTATGTGAAACAAAGAGGCTATAGAATATATTTTTGAAATTAGTTCAAAATATCATAAAATATACGAATGAACATATAATATAATTACACGAAACCTACTTTGTGGCATTTACTCCAGCCCATGCATTTTTTATGAGGCTTTGCCAAAGGACGCATTTTTACAGCGTAAAAGGAAGAAGTTTATTCAAGAAACGCAGTTGTGAAGGACGTTTCCCGAAGAGCGGGGGCTGCGTGCCCGCAACTTCTCACATATCCCGCGTGCTGGCGCTGATAACAGAATTCAATCTGAAACTATTTCAGTATTTTCCACGGCTGACCGCACAGTGACGGCTTGTGGAGGTGGCGGTGTTGTGGCGAGAACTGGTGGACTGTGAGTGGAGTGTTGTGGCGAGAACTGGTGGACTGTGAGTGCAGTGTTGTGGAGTGTTCCAGTAATTACTGAGTGGAATGCTATGGGGAACATTGAGTGGGGTGTTATGGTGAACGGTACATAAAGTAACGTGGTGGGTTACGGAGTGCTGTAGCGAAATGTTGTGGAGGATGTTGAGTGGTGTGGTGTGCCTCCCGAAGGCTGACATTGAGTGGCTAGCTGTGAAGGATAGAGAGTGTCAAGCTTGTGGTGCACAGCACAGGTATTGATACGTTATTGGGAATTTCTATGTTTAGTGAATAGCGCATTGTGGCTGGCAGCAGGGGATAATAGAGGCAATTTGTTATAAATTGTGTCTGAAAACACGTAGCTTGCGGTTTTGGGTGGTAAAGGCACCACTGTTTATTATTATTGATAGTTTGGTGCATTAATTGAGGAGAAAGAAAGGTAAATAAAAAATATTTGTAGATAATTTGCCGGTGAGGTAGTGAATGATCAATTTATTTTCAATAGCTTACATTTACATTATTATGTTGCTTACAGTGAGTGCTTTATGTGACATGACAACAGCATTTCATCTTGAGTTTTGCTTGAAACACGAGTCTCTGCAAGCCCAAGGATAAAGTTGGGAAGGACGAAATTTAAAGCAGTTAATTAATTTTTAGCATATTGCAGAGCTGCCATGTTGAAGCCCATGCACAATACACAATTCAAACACTTTACATGAAACTTATTATCTAACAGTCTGACACCTGAATAAACATAACCTTCAAAATAGCGCGGCATAAGGCGTGTTCATTTTTGTTGATAGCAATAAGGAAGTTAGAAAGTTTTTACAGCTCTGATTCAGATATGTTTCCAGAAATGATAATTTGACAAATGAAATTTAAAATCTTCTGAGGAATCTCTGATGCAGAAACTTAGCACATCTCCGAAAGCCAAGTATGTAAGTTCATTTCAGAGTATGTTAAGACATAATCTTTAAGAGTCTTGCCAATTTGAACAAGACCAGTGGGTTTTTAAAGAAGCAGGCGAACGCAAAGCCCTCGTACAAAGTGTTTATGAATGCGTTGGGGTCAATAAATAACTACGTAGAAACTTGAAGACAAAAAGGGAAAAAATGACACGTTACACGCGACAGTAGAAATAGGCGCTAGTGCTTGATGAGTGTGCAAACTACACGATCCAAAATGAACGTCTAAACATTCATTAACGGATGCTAAGTCCAGTTTTCTTTCACTCGTGTCTTTATTTTCGTTCCAAAAAAATTGACATTGTTTAACACGATGATATAACCTGTATGTGTATTTGTATCTATAAAATAGTTGCAGATAGATGGAATAAATGAGTTGTAATTCAGAGCACCAGCATTTAAAGGCCTTCATTCACTGAAAAGTATCGTTACAAACCAATATTTCTGCTGAGTAGGTGGCATACATTTTTTCTTCAGCATCAATGAATTTTCAAAGTTTTAATATTTTTTCATCTTAAGTCAGGAGTCTCAGGAGTTTATCCGCAGCTGGTTAAGACACAATAAAATGAACAAATTTAAGTCCCTTGATTGTCGTGTTTGCACAGTTGCAGATCTTTCCTCTTGCAACTGCTCGAAGGCAACCGTTGTCAAGTTTGGATCAGTATAGTAAAATCAATAGCTACAGTAAGTAAAAATATACCTATATCAGCCGGCGTCGAAGGTACTTTGAAAAAGAACAAACTATAGGCAGGTTAATTTGATTTCTGTTAGTATGCATTTAATAATTCTAATCGATCAAAATAATGAAATGATCCATGTTATTTCTTGCATGTATTTCCAATCACGAGCAGTACACTATTACTTTCAGACTACGAATTTTTGTTTCCAACATTGTTTTTCAACCCATCACACAATAACTTTTATGCGTTTAAAATTCCCTTCGTAAGTGAGATGACATGAATACAACATTGTGAATATTGCTCTAGAATGTGTTATGCGCTTAAGCTAATGAAAATTACAACAAAAGTAGAAGTAACAGAAGTCAATAATTGGTCAAGACATGCGGGACTAATACTACACGGTTGTGCACATCCTCATACGGCAATGATGAATGAAGAAAATGCTTCACGATAGCGGATGTAATGTCTATTTTTATGTACCTTTGCTTACTGTTCTTTTTATGAGAGGAACGTTCATTGATTTAACATTACCAGTACTACACGGAAGACTAATAAAAACCTGTAATGTTTTGTTCAGCTGGTCAGGCACAACGTTGGTAAAGAAAGTTGGTAGCTCTTAGCTTCAAATCGTATGCATTGTATAGCTGTACTTTAATTTTTAGTTTGCTGTATCATACCTCTTTAAAATACTATACCTTATTTATCACTAAGAGCACATCTCGCTATTCTCTGTTATAAAAATAAAATTAAAATTGAATTTGAATTCTATTGTTATTTATGGACAAATGTTCCATTAAACAGGATAGATTTAAAGTGAATTTATATAACCTCTACAAAGCATCAACCCTTCCACTAAAAATACAACGCACATGATCAGTAAAACTGTACTTGTATGCAAAAAAATGAAATGCATCCTTCATCAAAATTGTGACTACAATAACAGCCTGTTACATGATTTTCTGATTAAGATCGACGGTATATGAGCGATTCACAGATTACTCCATTTGTTTATTGTCAACATCATCACATGAACAAAACTCAGAATTGGTAGTTGTACCATTTTTTAAGCAGACTGGGTGCGGGAACACCTGTTTAAACTGATACTAAAAAACCCGTGGTTGGAATTTAACTGCTTTTGCGTGTACAATCCTGATTCACGTGGCTCTCATTTAGTGTCAACTTTTGGCTCCAATTAAATGCGTATTAATAGTGCATACTAAATTTAGCACCATACTGTAGCGAGATCAGTCACTTCTAAGTCACTAGAAATTTGTATAAAGATTCTGCTGAGCGTAACACACAGCTGCATACGATGGAGTCAGGCACTTTAAAGGATGTCAAAACTAAAATAACAACATTCACGAAGAGAGGATTGGTACTCTAAATAAATACTCACCTCTATAATAATTGATGGGAATGAACTGGGTAATTTCCATTGATGCTATCGCACGGGAAGATAGCGCATCGAAGGGTTCAGCATGTGACTTTCAAACAGATGAGTGAGGCTTGTGTTAGCTTACAGGTTTGTGGGTCCCAAAAGCATTGGGGGAGAATTCGGGTTCTCGTGCATAGAGCTGATTTATCATCAGTCCTTTGGGTTGACATAGAAATTAATTATGCATAGTTTTTTGATTGAAGGAATTTGGTTCCTGACTGGATCTGTCAGTACAAGCCAGAATGTTTTCTAAGTACGATCTCATAACTATAACTCTTAAGTTGCTTTAATATGAGATAAAAGAACAGTTTCAAATGATGTTAGCTGAAAAGTAAGTACTTTTCTTATGTGCACTGGCTAAACATGTGACAGAAATGAAATATTGCTCCAGAAGTTCTATAAATCTAATAGAACTTATAGAAGAAAATACTAAAATTTTGTTTGAAAGTAGCTGAACAATAAAACGTTTCCTATACTCTGTAACTCCTCCATTAATAATAGTCTAATTTTTATTCCAAGGTTATTTGAGATATTTTTTTATAAATAAACATGCATATACGTTCATCCCCAAGTCATAAAGCAATCAAACGTTCGAGCGTGAAAGCCCCATTTGAATTAATTCCTGAATTTTGTAAAATTGAAAACTTTACGGATAGGGTGCAAGAAACTAGTTTTCGCAACGTTTCTGACCGTGCTGAAGACAATATCCGTTGCGTGAGACTGGAACATCAACAAAGTCAAGTTTTCTATGGAAAAAGCTTGAGTGTTTGTATTCGGCTTCGCTCAAACATCCTTGGCATTTTATCCAGCCCAATCTCTCTGACCATTGGCAAAGAAAATTTACCTCGCCTGATTCTGAGAGAAATTCTTTTCTGCTCGCCAAGAGCCGTCTTTTTGACGGATATTGAAACGGTATCAGCAAATACAGGCGTCCGCTGTTCTCTCGTAGCGCGGACAATGGACGGAACTGTCAGGAGAGGCGGACGATAGAACAGATCGCTGACACACACGCCGGACGCCGCCGCTGAGCTCCGAGAAATGTTTCTTAACGCCGTATCGGGAGCTGCAGTAGTCAGGTGAGTCAGTGGAAAGCGTGTCTTGCCTGCGTAATCTGGAAGCCAGCATACATACAGTATAGGTAGGAGTTCATCACAGCTTGAGAGTGTTAGGGTAATGTCCTCGGATAGTGATACCTTCAGTATTTTCGGTATGGCTTACTTCGCGAAAGAGAAACTTATTCTTTTGAAAAAAATTAATTATTAATCTTGAAATTTTGCAAAATGGCTGGGAGAGTCTAGTAAAACGAGACAGATTATGGTAAAATGCCCAAAATATTTTCAAATCTTGCCAAAAAATAGATTCTATTTAATTTCTTGGACTGGTATTAGAGCTGAAGATCCCCAAAAATCTGCAAAGCCCCATACTGCTGAAGGGTAAAGAGGACCAAGCAGTTGTGGCAACTGTGCACCAGTGACAGCTGTGCAAAGAGACAGCAGCGCAAGTAACAGTTTGTTGCAGCCACAACGCTCTCAAACAGACAATCAATATTTATTCCCATGAATCATCATCACGGTTGAGGTTTAGTGAACAAATTTTACAAAACTGTAACAATGCAATATTGTACAACACAGTATTGTATAACATAAAACCGTATTTCAGCGTACAATTGAAGTTATAGGGACCAGTAGTTTCTCTTTGGCTCTTATTTGCTCTGTGATATAGTGCTAAAGCAACACTGGAACGAGTAGCAGCTGTTGTTCAGAGTTACAGTTGAAGCGGTCTATCTATAAGAAACGATCATAGCTATTATTTATGTGCCCACCACTCACAGCGTGAGCAACATCAGCATTAGCAACATGCAATGAGAGCACAACCAACTTCAATCACCACCTCCACTGTCGCCACCACCTGCAACAGAAGCAGCAGCAGCGGCGGCAGCAGAGCTGGCAGGGCTCAGATAAGTCCCTCCATCAAGGCTCTTGCTTATCACACGAGCCCAACTTGCGGTTTTTTAATTCGGCCAAACCTGGACACCGCGCAGACGGCGGCTCTTTGGCGTCTCCGGTGACTATGCCAGCCAGATAAACGCGACCTCTCCTCAACTCGCCCAGTGATGTGCGATAACACGTACCTGCACCATAAATTCGACTTACATATCAACTTACTTTCTGCAGGCAGTAATTGTTGAAGCTCCCAAATTAATATCGTTTAGATCGGCGATAATACTCACTGGTGCGATAAACTTACCACACTCGTCATGCTGAGTACACCAGGCGATTGAGAAAGCTAAGGTTTGTCTGGCTTCTGTGGCCGATTGGGTAATCAATTCATCTATCTTTTTTCGACTTCTTAAAAACTTTAAATCAACTTCTTTCATACACAACTTCAACTACGCATTATCTGAGTGTTAATTTTTTCATCTTAAAGTTTATCAGAACATACTCTTCAATGGAATATTAGCTCGTTGTTAACGATTTCTTTTCGCCTACTTATCGATCACAAACGGTATTTATCATTGGAAATTGTGAAAACAAAAATTAAAACTAGTTTTACCAAAGTATGAATCACTATAAATGTGATACATGTATTTTTTTCTTGAAGAAGTAGAAGCTTGACCGCAAAACCCACTTGGCTTATAATATCAGCGAGGGGGAATTTTGCGGTAAGAAATATTCCTGAACCTGTAAAATATGCTGGACAATCGGAAGAGCATAGTAAAATAAAGGTCTCAATATTGATGGGGGAAACAATTTTTTCAAATTTAACATCATTTTTTCCTTGTGAGCAGTAAAATTGTGGTATACTGTTATGTATCCTATAATTCTCTGGTTAGAGAGTAGCCATCTACATATATGTACATACATACATACACATATTCATTCAAGACGCAATAATTAGTCTAAAACTTGAAAACATTCGTCTTTATATTAATTTCAGATTAGTCAGATCTTAACCTTAAAATTTTCATTGGAACTTTCCAGAGTATAATAAAATTCACTCAAAAGGAAGAGCTTCTTGGTTGGTACTCTCGTGTTCCGACACCCTGTGCCACTGAAATGTATGTGAGTTATTGGCAGCGAGTTATTACTAGTTTTACACATGTCTCAGCAAACCATGAATTTTTTAAACAAACTCAAAACTGTGATAAAAGAATCAATAAACGATTACACGCGTGTACAAACTACATTCCATATTGTTCGAGTGTACGAGCGTCAGTTTTTTCCTGCTTCCAACTTTACGTAATCAGAAGGTCTGTACTACTGCTCCCAAGTCCGTAAACAGTTGCAATCTAGAGGACAGTCATGATATTATATAAATAATGATGTTGCTAATAATTGAATGACTTCTGAAACCATCAGAATGATATCGAGGGAAAAATACTAAATTGTGTGTGCTCAATAAATGAGTTAATGGCTGCTCACCGAGGAATAGCAAAGTCATTTACTGCGAGATGCTTGGTTACGAAGCGTATTGGCTAGCTTAAGAGTAGATTTATAAACGTTATTAGAAAATTGTGTATCTAGTGACGTTTAGTGACGAACACACAGACTACTACTTTCACCTTCCAGGAAAATAGAAGGTGAAAGATAAAAAATAAAAATTAAAACATTTCCTGTGAAGTGACCCACCGGTGGGTCACTCAGGTTAGGTTCTGTAATTTTTTCAAAGCTTTTTAGTGATTCTGTGTACAAAGTAAAGATTTGCGCTTGCTAGGCAATCGCAGGAAACGTGGTAACACTGTATTAACAAAAATGTTGAAGTAATATGACAAAAAGTATCCGATACACCAATAGAGGTAACTATTGGCTTGTTGAAAGTAAACTATTGAAATTTCTAGAACGGCTGAAATGAAGGGAAAATTTTAAGAAATTAGATAAAAATCTGAAGTCGGTCAGGCCCTACAGATGATCTCATTCATTGCTCGAAGATTGCAGGAAAAAGTGCACCGCACATAATTCCTTAACCCTTTAGCGACTAAAAGGACAATTCGGTCGTCTTTCACGGTCTTTGGGAGAATTGTTCTAATAATTAAACAGTGAGCAATATGAGGTTGCTACTAGGTTTGAACGCGGCGGCATGTTACAGCGTCGTTCTTTTGGCTGCCTGGCTCTCAGCGTGCTTCATTGCATCAGTGTACAGACGGTCTTTGTGAGCTTAGACGTACAAACTAGAAAAACAAATAGGTCGCTAAAGGGTTAATTATAGTAAGGCTAAGTCTAAAGAGTTAACAAAACGGACCAGAGATCATGCTGTTGAACTTCATAATATGGGTTTGGCCTATAAAAAATTTAAATTATTTGTGAATACCAATTTCAACCACTGGTGATGTGTTTCATCGGTTTAAGTTTTGTCAGTCAACTGGTAGTCGACCACGTCCAGGGCTCTCATTCAAAATTTCATATCGTGTGGCCAGAAATATTGTCTGAAAAGTAAAGAAGAACCCTGGAAAGACTCGATCTGAAGTTCAAAAAATTTTGAAGCCACTGAAACAAAGGTTTGTAAGAACACAGAAACTTACTCTGAGACAAAGGGCTTCGTTATAGAATACGAAGAAAAACACCTTTTTTGAAGCCCATCCACGTGAAAAATTATCTGAAATTTGCCAGTGATCATTTGGAGAAACTTGCAAAATTTTGGGACACTATAGTATGGTCTTATGAGACAAAGATTGGCTTATTTGGGTAATAAAGTGTTGGTAGCGTTTGGATGAAAGAACTCGGCACATGATTCCAAGAATAGTGTCCTAATTGTAAACTTTTTCAAAGACTGTATAATGGCATGGGACTGCTTTACCTCTGCAGGTGCTGGCAAACTTCATGTTATTGAAGGCGCAATGAATGACACGATGTATTGCTAAATTCTTGAGCATATTTTCTTGGTGTTTGCAATGAAACTGAACTTGCTAAGAGGATGTAAGTTTCAGCAGGACAACGATCCTAAACATACGCCAAAGAAAAAACGCCATCGTGATTTCAGCGGGAGTAAATAAATATAATAAAGTGGCGGAGTCAGTCACCAGACCTTAACTTCATTGAAAACCTCTGGAGACAATTCAAACCACCAGTTCAGAAAAAAGATTTGAGGTTAAAAAGACTGATACATGACTCATGCACATTTTGTACTCCGTTAGTGCCAGATTTGGCTTCAGTGTCAAATCTATGTAATGTCACGTAGGTACGGGACAAGGAAGCGTAGACAAAGGCAAGTTTTAGTTCTTTAAAATTATGTCAACAATTTAGCATATAAACTTTATCAGAAGCAGAAACTAATGGATTTAGTACATCTTAACACGTTGCCTGATTGGTGTAAAACTTCATTTTGTATGGATAGTCACTAGAAGGATCTGAAAAAATTACAGAACCTAACCTAAGTGGTACACATATGTACCACTTCGGAGTCGACGTGTTAAGGAGTGAAATTCTAATGAAAGCGTGAGTAAGCTTCACGTTTCAGGATACTTAATTCAATGATACCTTTGGCAAGTATCGGATGAATTTCAAACCAAAATTTTTTATTATATATACCTTACGAATTTTACTGAAACAACACCGGAACAAATCAGTTGTTTTTGAAAGAACTCCTTCTTTTCGAACTTAGAATTAGTGAAAGGAAGAAATGTGTCGCTCAGTGAGCACAAATAATACTCCAAATTAATGTTTACTCTTTTTCAACGAAGATCAAAGTAGTTTTTTTTACAAAATCTTACGTCAGCACAAACCATATCAGAAGAGAAATTTTCTGTCTGAAGACAAAGTGGCTTCACTGGTATTTTATCTTCACAATAGAATAAAGTCTGTCATTTTTGACATCGTGAACCACCTTGACGGGTGAAATGTTATTCACCTAAAACACATGTGGCTGCATTCTTCAGCAAATAATTTTTTGCAGTCTTTGTTCCAGCTTAAGTCTCTTATTTTTATGTGTTAAGAGAGATGTCATTCGTTACGTGCTAAAATGCTGATATCTTCAAGGCTCCTTGAGCATTTTCTTGACGTTTGGCAGCTAACACTTGATCCTGACGTTAGATTTCCTTCCCTTCTTTTAGGATTTCATAGCACCCTCTTTTGGTTAATTTTACAACTTTTGAAGTCCTCTCAGAGTGCAGTAGAGTTTTTTCACACATGGAGAGCTTGCATCGGTTTCTCTCAACTTTTTTGCTATCTCGTCAAGCAATGATCAGCTCATTTTTTGTTTCTAGGTTTTGTAAATTTTGCTCAAGATAATGCCACTATTTTCTACTTATTTTTATAGCTGTTCAGCTGGTAGGTGTCTGGATCTTCTGCCAAAATGAATAAAAATTAATATTCAATAAAGACAGAACCGCAAGTTCGTAAATGTCTTAGATATTATCCATTAAAAAAACATATGAAGCTTGGATTGTGCCGAGCTCGGCTGGTTTCAAGTGAACGTGCATGGTTAATATGATACCACGTTGCGTTTGAATTCCTGTTTTTTCTTAGAAGTATTCAAATTTTCTTTTGAGTGTTTTTAATTCAATAGATGGTATTTAAAAATACCCTTAATCTACAGTTGCTATAATTTTTGAATAAAAAATACGTATATTCAAATGCAAATCTATTCAGTTATTTCTTAGCTCACATTTCTACCAGTTTTTATCATTCTATTCAATTTAATAGTAGGACTTTTTTCTTAGTACGGTTCTTTGAAGTCATGATGCGAAAGATAAATTGTAATTATCTAATGCATAGTTCCTGCTGAGGCAAAATACCTAGTAGCATCTAGGGTACGTGGTGTAGCGATATTTTACAGAAGTTATTATAATTCTTCCCGGTAGCTACGGGCGAACGTTATCATAGTAGTATTGCCATTCCACATCGAAATAAATTTTAGAACTTGGAGGTTGTGAGGAGGAAACTTTTTGATTGACTTATAGGAGTTCCCACTCGATACTTTACTAATGTTAGATGCAAGCAATAACCAAATTGAAACCTGTAAATTATACCGAAAGGTTTGTAAACGCATAACTTCTGTCCAGTTTGAATTCACTCGTGAATACACTTATGCCTAATAAATGTACCCTCACATACCTGCAGTTAAAACTGAAGTTACTTGACAGCTGGTAATTATTCCTTGACATATTTATCAAACTGTGAATAAAGTCTTCATTGACTAGGCAAAAGCCCCGTCGCCGCTCGAGCTTGTTACATGTGACAGCACTCGAGGGTCCGTAGCAATCCAGCAGCTGCAGCACCTGCGCCTTCACTCCTCAATGCGCTTAAATTGTCATGTCGAAGGCATGGTAGCTATAGCATGAGCAGCTAAAGATAAGACATGCTGCTATTACAAGCGACTAAACCAGCACCTGCAGTCGCACTTAAATGCCTCTTCACCAGATTGATGTAATGGAACGCTGGCATTAAACGTTTCGTCTTCACAGTCTCGTATCCTGTCGAACTTGCTCGAATTTTTTAGGTGCGGATTTTCCTTATCTTGAATGACGGTATAGTGATGGAAATGTCAGTAATCGGGCTATTGTTCAAAATACTGCTCTGTTATTTAGCTGCAGTTTGGTGCTGTCATGTAGGTACAATATTTTGCTGATGACAATCATATCAAAAGCTTCAAGTACAACCAATGACTCAGCAGTAGCAAGAGCTCAAACAATTTATGGTGCTCCTAAATTTTTCAGTTCATGAGTCAGTAAAGAGAACTTTCAATTGGCCGACTATGTCATTGCTGAACTTTGTGCGAGGATAGAAAAGAATGTGACGATAATTTCTCCTGTATGAGTTTCCGCATCTAAAGCAAATAGTTTCATGAAATAGAATTGAAAAAAATACTAACGTGTAACCAGTAACAATAAATTTCTCTACCGTAGAGTAAACTATGCACTTTGCGAAGATGCTTACCTGGACCAGAGTCACCACTGCAATTAGAAATAATTTTCGATAATTCACGAATAAAAAACTTGGGCTATTCGGTTAAATCTCTTTACAATTCTAATAAAGGCCAGAATATTTGGCCCCTGACGTGAATGGTTAGGGAAAAATTTTACTCTGAATGCCTTTAGGACCTGCTTAACACGTTGACTCCGAAGTGGTATGTATGTGACCACTTAGGTTAGGTTCTGTAATTTTTTCAAATCCTTCTAGTGACTATGTGTACAAAGTGGAGATTTACACCAGTCAGACAATCGGAGGCAACGTGTTAATGCGCCATAGCTTCCTGAATGTGAAGATGATAAACAATGACTGTTGCCCTGTGAATGGAGAATTTTGTTTAAAATGACGACTGAGACAGCATCCATGTCCCAGTTTTGAGGATGCCACTTTTGGGATAAAATGATATTAAATGTGCACATTTATACTACTTCGTATGAATGTCAGACCTCTATCGTAGCTTGGTTATCATTCTTATTAAAATGTCGTGATTAAATACTTTTTATGAACTAATGTTTTACTACTACTGCAAATCATACAACACGTCTCATTTCTGATCCAATCCTCTGCTTTGCAAGGTAAACTGACCAAACCCGTTTCATCCTATCACACCTGCTATTTTAATCTGCTTTCAGTATTTCCCTCTTGTGTGCCTCCATCACCCTTTTACTTTCGCTTCGTGTCCCCACTTCTTCTCCTTATCTTCTCAAATCCTCGGGCGTGCTGCCATCCACCAGCCCCACGACTCCTCCTCTTGTCCCCTCACACACTCCCCAGACTGGGGTGCGAGGGCTGGCAGCAGCGATAAGGGCTTCCCCGAGATCGGCGGCGATAGCAGCCGAGCTGGCAACAAGAAACCGTCCACCAACCGCCGCTTCTTCCAATTGTCGCGACTATTTGCATATTTTCCCAAATGTGCCACGTCGTAGTTTCTAATTTTACTACTAGTTATTAAAATGATAGGTGTCTAACTTTCGTGTGAACCATGTGTAGTTCAATCGAGGTATGTGCGTAATGAGTTTTAATAATGAACCACCGATATTTTATTGTTAATTTGGTCTAAGTCATGTTGACAAGCTGGATGACTTGAAGTTAACTTGAGCTTGAACTCTGCTCCAGTATAGTTACTTTCTGTTATTCAACTAATCAGCTTTGTTCTAAGAAGTTTCTGAATCGTGCTGAAAAATTTATTTTCCTTCTGAGGCTCTTAAACTGGAGTTTGTCTCTCGTAAAGCTCACGTTTGCCTGTACTAGAGATTTAGGTCCTAAATTTGAATGATTATGTTATCCTTAAAAAGAAAGTTTAGGCATGAAGTTAAGACACAAACACAGGAAAACAGTGGTGAAAGCCAAACTTTATGTGAAGGATCTCTCTGTCACCAGCATAAATTACTCAAAATAGAATGAAATTATCTATAAAAAATAAAATATGTGCGGAAAATTTAGCCTCACTAACCGGTACTTATTCACTTAAAGTTTTCCAGTTGTGCCATTCAGCTAATAATTATTAACTTATATCGTATATTTCATACCCCTTTTTTGACAGGATCGCAGGATTATCGTATAGTTACGAAGATCACGTAATAATCGACATAAGGAAACTTAATGACAGAAATTCATTTAGAGTAGGAAAGCGAAGAGTTTTGACGGCTTTTCGTAACATTACTATTTCTTTTAGTGTTTCAATTTAATCCAGACGAGCTCATGTTACGGGTGTAGGGGGTAATGGTAATGTAGGGGGTAGGGGTAATCAAGTGGATGCAGGGGGTGATCAAGTGGATGCAGAGGGTAATCAAGTGGATGGTGTAATGGTATCGCAAATATATACAAGGTGCGACAACATAACTTCCATTTTTCATGGGATGTTCCTTCCAAAAAAAGGAAGTTATGTTGCTGCACCCTGTATATAATTCGGGTATTTAGTGCACTTGCGTCAGGTATTTTAAAATGATCTCTGATAGGTAATGATAATGGTGTCTCACTAGCAAACTTATATCACTACTACTATTGCTAATAGTATCCTAATTATTGTAGATAGTGTAGTAGTGTTGTAAATAGGTAGATGGTTTCATAGTGTAGAAATTCATTAGCATGTGTAACGTTCATGATGAGCATATGAATTCATTAATATTAATTTAACAAAGAGATGAAGCTGCAAACAGAAACAGAATGTAATAATGAAAAGAAAAATTCAGCATCTCGAGTAAAGTTGGTACACAAATTATGACAGAACCTTGGTTTTCAAAATGTCAAAGAATATCTTTGATAAAAATTGTCCAGCTTTTCTATTTCTTACTCAGATTTTCGTGAGAAGATCATGTCTCAATACAAAATCGTTTGTTATGTACAAATTGTTAACATTTATACAGTCATATTACATATGCACAACTTGAAATATCTCTCCGAAAACTTTATATGCCAATTATTTTAATTGCACGTCAGCCAGATTGTATTAATAGGTTCAATAATTTTCAAGCTTCATCATCAGGTAACCAGAAACTAAAAAATTGTTGACCCTGAATTATAACTTTATGATCAAAATTAATGACACATTGATGATGCACAACATCCGATAAATGTTTGGGAAGATGATGGTTGCAATGTGTTGACAGAAGTCTTGCTCGACCATGATTATGTCACTAATATTTCCTGTTGAAAAAACTTGAGTCTCTTTTGCAAAAGTTACTGATGAGCGTTTGTGTAGCCTTCACCGCTTCTTATAGAACGCAAAACTTCTTGCTTGGACGCGTGTGTACATGAATCGTAACTGAATGGTGATGGTATTTTTCCGTGTCAAATTACAAGCTTGAATAGGAAGACATTGAGCTTGTGGAAAGTAGTGAGCTAGCACGGCTGTGTATCGATGCTGCCTGGACACGGCGACCTCCAAGCAAGACAATCAGCGCAAAAGTTATGAGCGAGAGTTTTTCTTCCGAGCTTATCTGATAAAGATAAAAGTTTTGTGGCAACTTTGGCAGACTTGCGGTCCCAGTGTGGATAAGAACATTCTTTCCTGAAGATGAAAACTCTTCTTAACCAATCGCATACTTGATCATCAGAGGACGCAAGGGAATCTGCACCTAAGTCAAACTTAGGATCCGAGCAGTTTAAAGATCATAGTACGATGATCCACTGAAAGAAAAGTATGAAAGATAGTCATGAAGGTAACTATAAATTCACTAAATGCGATCAGACAATCGGACTGATGCAATAGTTTTTCTAAGTGGATTTGTAGAGGAATTTTTTACTTGTAAATATGTTAATCCTATATATTACAGGCCCATGCTGAACAAAGTATGGATGAGTGGCATAAATTGTATTTTAGACTCTTAAAATTTCAATGAGGAAAATCAGACTAATTAGTAAATAACAGTATGAGATTTTCATATTGATTTAAATGTTCCTAAAATATTGCAAAACATTCAAAAAAATCTGTGGCAGTATATGCCAATTATACGAAACATATTTTGATTTAGGTCAAACTGCGTCGTAAATCTCCGTTTGCGACGTTCTTTGAAGATTCAAACCTCTACATCGTAAACAGCATCGTAAAACTGAATGCAAAGTAAAACCAATCAGACATTCGCCAACTCATTTTCCTAAAGATACAAAGCACGTTACTGTGAAGCCTGTCCAATTACAAATTGCTGAACTATTAGAATTTGTAATGAACTTCAAGACCCGCTCAGGAACCCCATTGATCTAAAATTCATTTATATGAGGAGATCGCTAGGTGAGATTGTCAGGAACTCGATGTTTGACGCGTCAGGGTCACCGGGATTGAAGATACCTTCCGCGATAACGAGCAACTCATTCCATTTACTGATCCTTGGGCAGATATGTCTGTTATAAGTCATCTTTTACATACACGTGATGATAGACATGATATGTCTAAAGCTGCAAAACATTTCTGGAGCTGTCCGATGATGGACGCAACGATAGCAACCCTGAACCGATAAAACTCTGCTCTCGATGGAGTCCAACCGTCTTCCACGGCACCACTCCTCATTTGCATTCGATAGCTCGTAGATATTGAGGCTCCAATTTTGTGACGAACAGATAGGCTTCGCTCTCATCCCGTCCTAAGTAATAGAAGAAAATTAGCGTGTAAATGACTACAACATGGAGACGTGCTCATGTATTGTCTGGAGTTCAGAGTAAAATGAATTGCTCTTCTGTTTCTAGTCATGATGCCAATCTTAGAAGCAAATTTAATTCAAATAATATAAAAATTACAAGTTTGGTTCACTACCAGTAAAAACTCAAACAAGTTGAGTATTTTTCTGATGTTTAAAATCTTCTTTTATTCATTTACACTTAAGATTTTTTACTTCGTTCTTGGGGTATGGTGAAACGATAGAAGCGAATTTTAATCGAACTCATAGACTTTAATTCTGTGGACTTCGTTTTAATTAATTTAAATGAGAACATAATGATAACAGTGGTAACACGTTTGACTTAAGATCGATGGTGACTTGAGCGTAGGTTCAGGTCTGAACTCAGGTCCAGTTCAAATCTGGATTCCATGGAAGGACTGGGACGGGATCAGTTAGCTTAACTGGCTGGTGAGAACGTGGCGGCAGCAAGTGAGGGATTTTGAGAGCTCTTCTCTCTCTATGACAACATTTTCTCAATTCAATGCGCGCTTACTGGCTACGCTTATAAATCAGGGGGGAAATTCCAGGGTGTAATTATTTTACTTACTTAATTCCATGCCAAATATTCCAGTAAATCTCTCTGACACCTCTATGTGTTTGTGCTAACTTTTCGGAATAGTCGTTCAACGAGTAGTATACTTTCTACAGTTGTTAATGTCATATTGGGGTCGAAATTTAAAGCATAAAAAGATTTGAAAGGCATAGAGTAATTTTGCAGCACCTTGTATGTGTACATCGGAATTATGGCACAGTAGGAAGAACTAGGAACGGTTTTCAGGTTTAATTCAAGTGTAATCGTTGATGTTACTTTTCCATTCGGTTAAATATGTCTGAGAGGGCCTTAGGATGTAGCCAAGGACTACTATAAACAGGACGTGCACCACCATGTAGCTGACTACGCTAGTGGAGGCCATTGCATTCTTAGTAACATAACATTTTCTATCGGACAAATTGATCGAAAATTACTTCTTTCAAGCAATAGAAGGGATAATAAAGTTTTATAGTGAATTTTTAATGGTTTAAATCACTGTAATGCTTCAAAATACCAATTTTAACCGGACTTAACATGTATTATTGTATGAGCTTAGTGGCCACTTTATAGAAAGCCGAGTTGCTGCAGTTTTAGACTTTACAAATTGATTATAGTTAAACCTTTTCCAATGCAAGCAACCATATATACAAATATTCATGTATATAAACAAACAGACATAGAAGCAAAAACCTACCAAACTGCAGCGATTAGTCAGCCAACCGTGCTTTCTTTACAGAGGTCTGAAGAAGGACTGCCTTCTTCTGCTGGTCTTTCTCTAGGTTGTGGAGTCCATTCAATAGAACATTTGCCAGACAACGGAACATCTTGGGACAGTCAATGTCAATTCCACTGAAATCATCAGACTTGGTCCTTTGTGCAGCGACTTCATCATGACACACAGCATAGAAGTGGCCTTGCAGTCTCGGTTGTTCTCAGCCATGCCACTCAGCACCCCACCAGAAAATTAAACAGTTGGGCGAATCTGTACTTCATCTACCAAGAGAAACACATTCTTCTGCTGCAGTGTCTGGACTTTGTCAAATGTTTCCCTCAGCATCTGGTCCTTGTCAATAGATGAAGTGATGTACTGCAGCTTGCGTTTGTATGGCAGCACTAAAAAGTCTCTGAGCTGTTCATAATTAAACTTTGGGTATGATTGAAGAGCAAAACAATAATCATTCACGGAAAACTGCTTCTGTAATAAAAGTTCCAACTGACGTGTCAAAAATATCAACTTTTTCTCCTTCTCGGTGTCGACACAGGCTGATGTAAGCTTGAAGAAGAGTGACAACATTTTGGATCGTTTTGTCAAAGTGGATGTTATAGTGCATTGCCAAGGGCACAGTTTCGTCGAACTGAGTATACGATCTCAACCATTGTTGGGATGAAGTGTCTTAAACAGTGCTATTAATGCCGTTCTGGAACGCACTGAGCGTTTGTGGAGAACACAACGTGGGCTTGCTTTCGACAATCACAGACAGGCTGCATTCATTGAAGTTGTCGGTCATAAACAAACACACAAGCTTTTCTTTCGATCTGGAAATAATCAAGTTCTTGTACTGCTTCTGCAGGTTATGTTCAGGTTTGAAAGCATCAAATGAAGTAATCTTATCCTTCTGAAGAAAATACCTTAGTTGTTGTCTTCAATTTTCACCGGGCGAGGTGTGAGTTTTGGAGAAGGCAGACATGAAGCAGGCACATTGGAGATACTGTGCGGCGCCTGTTCTCCTTATTGTAATAACCCCGACAGTTCACAACCCCACACATATTCGGCATTTTTAATACATATAATTAGCAATAAGCTTTGTAAAGAAACAGTATACACTTAGAAATGCAGCAATGTGCCTCGAAACAAACAAAAATGTCCGATTCAAACCGAGCGACAGAACGTAGTCGGCTAGATGGCGGTGCACGTCCTGTTTATAGTAGTCCTTGGATGAACCCTTAATCTTTCGAGATGCTGAATCAGGATTGGCAAAATAATATTGATAGAGCAAACAAAATTGGGCAAAAAAAAGTACTCCTTATTTTAAAGTTTTTCTAGCATGTATTGTTCTACGAATGATCAGTTTGTACATAGAGCCGACAAAGCCGACTTGCGCTGAAATTTTCCAACTAGCTGTATGTCATTGTCGATTTTTGAGGTGGGGAAAATCTCTTGCATGAAGGCCCGCCATTGCGACACGTTTACGTATGTGCACAATCAATCTACGCAGGAATATTGGTGTATGTTCACGCTCAGAAAAACGTACGTTATGATAAGCAGCACATCACTCTCCTGATACACACAGTCGCTGGTATCTCTTTATAGGTACAAGTCATGACATCGGCGCGCTCGCTCCAGATAAAGATACAACGATTTCTCTACTCAATATCGAGGTGTTCTGATGTTACTGGTCCGACACTGACGCAATGCCTCTTCAAGCTTGGCCTCCTAACCACGTCTACAAGTGTTTTGGACTAAGCCAAACAGGCTCTGGGTTTCATAATGGAGATCTTTAAATTTATGCTCCATGTCAAAGTTCTTCCATTTTGTCGAGCTGGAAGAAGTGCTTTAAATATTTAGCGGATTCTTAAGGGTTACTTCACGTCATTGGTCTCGTCTAAGTCTTGAGATAGTTGCGGACCTGTGCTATATTCTACAAATCTATTCATATTAGGTTTATGTACTGGAAACCTCATTTTGGTGTATTGCAGATAAAATGTTTTACAGTTCTGTTTAAAAAAAATATTTTAACTGCTTTGTTCCATAAGTCTTCTCATTGCTGCTTTTTCCCGGAGGAGTTCTACACCGATGCTACATATAAATCAGAGTTCACGTTTCAGAAACGTTAATAAGACATACTTGATTTTTTGATTTCGATGCCGATGATTCGGATCTGGTTGGGGTTGGCAGGAACGTCTGATGCAAGAACCAAAGAGATATTATGAATGACAACATATTGGTACATCTTTTCATCATATTTTTGGTCAAACTTACTAGTTACATCATAAACACAACATCGTTAATTGAAATTTGAAGTAATTTTTTTTTAATTTTTTTAGTCGACACAAGTTTCGTCATTATTCTACCATAAAATCGTGCTAAAACGGGAATAAATTATTGTCAATAAATTTTTGCAAAAACTATTGGGCTAGTCGAAGCGAAATTAGTGTCCATGTTTTCTTAATATTGCTAGAATAACTACATCGAGAGCGTTAACACAAGTATTAGTATCTCTTGAGTCTTGAATGTAATTTGAATTCTTCATGAGCCTTTATTTCTTATGGCCGCCCTATGCTGTTTTGTCACCGATATTAGGATAACTTTCATTGTCTCTGAGCTCATGTCACGGCTGCGAAAGAATGCCAAGCGCAGCGGTGTTTTAGAAATTTACCGTTGATGGTGCATCTCTAGAGATCCTATCTGGGAAGCGCTTAGTTTGATGATTTTTTACGAGCAGCTCTTTCCAGAAATGTTGTATGAAAGCCTTTTCACGTATGCTAATTCGCTTCTTATTCCTACGCTGAGCCCTGCTAACAATCAGAGATCTTAACCATTTGACGTGTTTCTCAGTCGAACTCATAAAAATGGATCAGAATTGACTGAAAAGGGACTCACAGAGAGAAAAATTCAGTGTGAAACCAGTGAAGTATTTTCTTTTTCTATTCAAAAAATAAAAGTTTAAAATTCTAATGGACCACATTTCGTTTTGTGTTTCATTAGATTTTAAAATTTTATAACTAAAAATTCTCATTCAGTAATTGTCATCGTGATTTGTAAACAGATGTCTCAAAAAAATGTTCTAACTCTTATCAGGATTTTTTTAAATTAAACCTACGAAGATCAATTCATCAGATCAAAAAAATTCATTCTCTATTCTGCATATCGGAAACATGAGTCAAATATATAGTCAACTCCGGTCGATCAATCAGCAACGATAATTATTAAAAGGAAATAAGCAACAGTCCTGAAACTTTAGTAGCGAATGAAAGATAAGAGAGCAAACATGGAGCATCAGTTCTATTGACAGTCTTGATGTTCCTGCGTTAAGCGATCAGCCAGCTGATGTAAGTCACATGAGATCAATTTTCTCATATTTTGTATGAACGATCAATTAAATTTTGTTGCACCACAACATTTAGTTAATGTATTTGTTCCTTAAAAGATTATTGCTTTGATGTTTTGTTGGAGGGTGATTTATTATTCGTAGCCAATAGTCCAGCTGTGCAGTTTGCCAGACCTCAGTTTCAAAACTAGTTGTCTCCTGTCAGCTATCAGTTGGACTGTCAACGACAACAGATGGGAAATGCAACAGGAAGAGTTATTTTTTGTTTTACTCTTCGTCTTACCTAAATCATTTTAGGGAACTGTACATTGTCATTGAAATCGATATTCTACGATGCATTGGAAGTTAGCATAAAGTTCTTTAATTGGCAGGTGATGATTAAATTCAACGTAATCATGATTGAAATCTACGTCATGTAGTTTCAGCTCTATGTAGTCATATTTTATTTCTTTCTGCAGATTTCGTGATTTTTGTCCCTTTTCTCGCTTTCAATTCGTAATCAGGACAAAATTTTTTGAGTCATAAATTTAGATTTTCAATGCAATCAGTCTCAAATTTAACACACCTCAGCTTTAAACATTTTCACTACATAACTTTGTACTCCATCTCAATCCCTTTGAATTCAATGACTGAACACCCAAACTATGTAGCAATTTTAATTATTGATATTAAATAAATTGCATTACATCGGAACAAATCCAATGACCAATTTCGGCAAGGCATTAAACTCCCGAGTCGAACACTACCCACATTGTATTCCCAGTACCTAGTATAGCGTTAGTGAGCTAGACTGACGCCATGTTTTTCAGTTACCATCTTGGTTTGAACAAGTGTGCACCGTAGGTCAATATATGGTCTAGAAGCGGTAATCAGTTCAGTGCTGTGTTGGAGACATCGGTGCTATAAGTTGCTTGTCTATCAACTAATACGCCCTGTAGTGATTTTCTGTGGTGTTGAAATTAACTCAGCATCATATTGTGAAATTTTGAACCAAGCACTTTTACCTTGACTTGAAGACCAACCTTTGTCACTCTGAAAAAAAATTCGTGTTCATGGAAGAAAATGCACCTTTGCATTCAGCCAAAGCAACTAAGCAATACCTGGCTTCATTGGGATTCAAAGATGATAATTTGATGGTGTGGCCTCAAAATTTCCCAGATTTGAACCTAATAGAAAATTTCTGGTCCATCAGTACAGGAAAAATTTATGATTGCAGATAATCCCCTTGAATCATCGATAAATAATTATGAATCTAAAATATGACCATCTAATGTATCCAAAGATGTTTTATGGAATATTTTAAGCAATGTTGTATCGGACTAATACGTGGAATGCGCTTGGTCTTTGCATTGACCTGACTTTTCCATGGAGGAATAATCGTATATTCCATTGGCTCCCCTGAAGGTGGGATTAATATATCCAAAATGAGTTTAACCCTTTCACGACCAAATTGTTTTAATACTGATCAAAATATCGCGTAAATTACCTCTCATCTTTTTTAATCGCTACGTAATTTTACCGTAATTTTGAACGAAACATTTAGAATATGGGACTAAAGGGAATGATTTTTAAAGTTTGTTTGGGACATATTAACCTAACGGTAGCGAAAGGGTTAAGGTTGTTCTGCATTCAACAATGAATAATACAGCAATGAAATACTCCCAAAAACGAGCCGATGAGCAATTGAAAACTAAATCAATGGGGAATAAAATGGCCAATGAGCATTTGAAGGACATTATCTGAACAGATTGAAATGAAAATGTATCCATTCTATTTAGATATGCTAAGGGGCTTCGAACAGTTAACAATTTAGTATGTTTGTCTAGTCATGAAATGTGTACGTCTTGTTTGCCTCACGAAGAAAGTATCGGCTAATTTTCATTACCCTTAAATATCTGTTTGAGAAAAACTTGGAAAGAAACAAGAGATTTTGTTATTCAAATATCTTCATTGCATGACTGAATATTATGTATGAAGCATTATATGCGTATATTTTTACACAAAAACTTTTAAATATAATGATAATTTTTGGTCTTTTTTAAACATACTTCTATATTTTTAAAGTGGTCTTTACTCTCATTGCTTGCGTGGTGTACTTCTTGTAATTGCACTCTCTGATGCTCGTAAATCTCTGTTGTGACTTGGCAAAAGTAAGGAAAAAATTTCCCTCCTTATTGAGTCTAAGCAAATGAGTCGCAAATGGAAGTGCATTTCAGAATCATGCATACCAATTTAGGTTTTTACTAGAATGATTTTTAAAACGTGCAACTAATGAAGTAACTTTTCTCGATGTACTAGTGGTATTGAATATTTCGATCTTTTCATTTCGGTGAACAGCCGAACAAACGTAAAAGAATTCACCGTGTTCTTACTGATATAAATAGTTAGAGAGCAAATACGAATAACAAATACCTTTCAGGAATACTAGTTTTTTTTAAACGACTTCTGCGAAGAACGTGGGACAGCACATGCTGGCTGCTTGAATCGCTCATATTATTTTAACGGGTTCTGAATTGCTCAGGTATGTGATTGCTGTTCGTTTGGCGTCTTCATAATTATAAATTTTGTACGATATTTTTATATCCTTGAACCATCGTCGTAGTTAACCATTCAGAAATCCAGCATAAATTATGAAGCTGACGCACTCGAGAAAGACTAGATGTTATTACCAATTGAATTTAAAAATACATTTTTGTTAAACTTGGTCTCTTTCGTTCGAAGTAAAGAAATAGCAAATTGAGAAAAGGAACTTGTATACAATTAAAAGGAATCCAAAAATTCTTCTACAAATTCGTTTAATTTTATCTGGATGTGAAATCGCAGACATATATCGAAGCTCTGTGCAATTAGTGGGAGAAATTCGCGAAGAAGCATGACCTTCCATTACTGCAAACCGATCGCTCAGTATTTACTTTGACCGCAAAACAAGAGGCAAGCACGCAACGCTTTACGATTTTTTCGCTTGTGATGCCATCGATAAGTGGAGATCGAGCTGGGCAGGCGAAGGCTTGTCTTACTTCCTAATGAGGCTTTTGCTGCTCCATCCATCACGCCACAGACTCGCAGTCGTGAAAAAGTGGGTACAACATCACCTTGCTTACCAGCTCTGCCTCCAAAGCAGAGCTAAATCAGTGAACATGAATTTATTGATGGTAATATATGTTGAGTTGATCTCTTTGTTGCACTGTTGAATTGTCTGAAGGGAGACATTCATAGTTTATTTTCATTAATGGCAAAGTTTTCACGAAGTGGGCAACAGACAAATAACTCTTTAAATTTTAGCTAACGCACTTGCAAACAATATCACCAGGAAAATTATTACTGTCGTTTATAAATTGTGAAATATTCTTAACAAGAGCCACATTTAAAAGTTTGTGTGATGATTATGTAAATAATTAACATTGATTAATTAATTAATTTTCGAGTCGTGTTAATTTGGTTAGGAGAAATTTCTTCCGATATATCTTACCCCTTAATTGAGTATAGTTTTACTCGTTAATTATTATTAATAGATCGATTATTTTCTATTTAGAATTTTCCAGTTAATTATTCTTCACTTACATGTAGGGAAAGGAATATTATTATAATATTGAAGTGAGATTAGTATTCAGCATCTTGGGTCTCTCATGTCAAGAACCTAGTTGACATACATATCCATTTATACTTTTTATACCTGCAATAAATAAAAAATGTGATAAGTAATAATGAGAAACTAACATTGAAATACTTTGGTTTCAAATAACCAAGTAATTAATGATCTATAAGGGAATATTTATTCCTTCATTATTCAAATAAACGGCTAATGTGTTGCCTCAGCATTAATGAACCATACGACCATATTCAAATCATCAAAATGATTCCTGTAAATGAGCGCAATCAATTTTACAGAAATTTCTCCACCTATGCAAGCAAACCGCTATTTTCTCTATCAACAACTAGTCGAATTAACTCCAAGTCAATTCAGCCTAGCGTCATTATTATCCTAAGTGCTGTCTAATGAGTCCAAAATACAATTAATCACATGTTGACCGTATCAACAACTAACCAAAGGTTCGTTCTTACTGGGACGTAGTTTCCTATTTGAGAAAAGATTAGTGTTTCTTTTATGATCTCATCATTCACTCCTAGAGACTGTTCTTACTATCAAAAAAAAAACCTTTACTCTGTGACATGGTGTAGTGCTATCCCGTCCATGAAGCAAATCAGTGCTGGAGTGTACAGTCTCTCGAGGATGCGATAGACTTTTGATAGAGCCAGCACTTAATGATGCGTTAAGTTTGGCTTTATCTCTCACGTTGTTGGTGCGAAGTTAAAAATGAACAAATGCTACGACAGCGCGGGTGTTGGTTCGTGCAAAGAAAGAGATACTGCTTATCACCTGCTTATCGTCTAACGAGAGTCCCGCCAAAATGGCCGATATGAACACCGATAGGACACGTGAACCTGCATCTGCTGCGTTGCCTTTGCTTTTTCCTCACTTCTTCTCATTTCCGTTCCAATGAATTCTGTTGAGTAAATATTTTAAATTTACTTCTCAACAAATAACGCATTTAAAAAATACGTACGATTTCTGAGTGAATATTTATTTCGATAAAATTCTAATTGAATTCGTTGAAATTGCTATAAGAAGCTTGTTTGCTGAACATACTATCTGTCGGATCACGCAAAAATTAGTACTGAGAGACTCATCTTAACCTTTAGGGTTGAGTTGTAGGACTTCTTTTATTATTACATATGGTTTACTAATATATGCTGATTAGCTTCGTTGATTTTAGTTTTTTCGACATCAGTACGAAAAAACGACGAAATTGTTTTCTGTAAAAGGGTTTAAACTTCTTGATATTTGTCTCAACCCTTCCTCCTTGCGTAGTTACTTATCTTCCTTATATAATAGACAGTCTATCTCCATCTCTCTCTTTCTCTCTTTCTTTCTGTGCCCGTCCCATTTCTTCCAATCTGTTACTGAAGAAAAGTTATTGAACTGAAATCAGAACGGGTATATATGTGTTGTAAGCATTGTTTTGTGGATATCAAAGGCGCTGTATTTTCATAAAACTAGTAGACCCACAATTAAAAATTCACGTGTTTCTGAATGATTTTTTCGTTTCATTTCAAGTGGACGCAAGCTTTGCCAAGGAGCTTCCATTGAAGGATGTGCCTTTGGTATCCACAATACAAGGCTTACAATACAACTCGAATTTTTTCCCATCTAAATCCATAAGAGTGTGACAGAGGGACGGACCAAGCAAGCAACCAAGCAACAAACTGTGTGTATAGTGGAACTAGATAGTTCCAGTAGAAATTCTACCATTTAGATTTGGCTAATATGAAATTATTATAGAGACGAATGTATTAAAGATTTACGACGAATTATTGAGTTTGAAATTAATATTTTTCATGAATGTATACAGAACTTCCATTCTGTATCTTATCTACCGACAACGAGCCTTAGATAGTACCCGTGATAATTTCGCAGTTTAAGAGGGATAAAATTAAGAATCTATGAAATAAAATACATTTTTCTGTTTTACCCGTGATATTATCTGAACCTGAATATTTTCCACGGATGTCTAATCTAATATTAAGAATGACCTTCGTGTGTTTATATATTTATTTATTTATATATATATTTATATATATATTATTTATTTATTCATATGTTTTGTGTTACGCACTTAGGAATAGATTAGCACTGGCGGTCTGGATTTCAGTTCACTGGTAAATTAATGCACTCATTTTTGCTATACAAGTGCACTATAATAAGTCACTTTCAAAAAATTAGAGAGATCGAGAGCCTTATATTCTCGAATCCGTATAGTGGATACCGAGTTCGGCTGTATATTGCAGCTCAAAAATACTGTATTCTAAGTGTTTATTACAGTTACAAGAAAAATAAGTTGTCTTTGAAATAAGTTTAAGCATGGAAACTCCACTCGAACGAAAAAAAAGATTGAATCGAGAGCGAAAAAGAAGAGCGAAAGAACGATTATCTCAAGAACAAGAACAACAAGCTGTTGTAAGGCAACAGAGGCGGGATCAGTATACAAGTAGTTCACAAGAACGACTAGAGGCCATACCCTCAGCAGCAAGACTAAGGCAGGTGCAGAGGCGTGAACAGGAGGATGATGACCAGCGCTATGTTCGTAGAAGGAATCTCAGAATTGAAGCACAAGAAAGAATAGCTGCTGAAAATGAGGCAGAATCAAGTCAAAGGAGAGAAGATATGTGGCAGAGAGTGCAGCAAAGGATTGCCAATGAAACTTAAGAAGAGGAAAATCAAAGAAGAGATGATTTGTTGTTTGATTTGTTTTTCAATATGAATGTGGTCATTAAAGAATTACTCAATTAAAATGTTTGTCCTTTGTAAACATATATAAAACTAAATATATTACATTGCGTTCTTATATGTAATTTTATTTCATATCTTTCCAACAGTATTTGATATCATTTTTTATGGTACGGGTACAGTAGTATAAACAGAAATTCCATTCTGTATTTTATCTACCAATGATGTGGCTGCGTAAGAGAAAAAGTCTAATAATGGGAAAAAATGGTGCATTTTATAGTTATCCGGCACCTATGATATCCACAAAACAATTCCGCTATATAATAATACACATTTTGTTGCTTGCTTGCTTGCTTGGTCCGTCTCTCTGTCAAACTCTTAAAGGTTTAGATAGGAGAAAATTTGTTATGGTATATATGTGTGATAAGCATTGTATTGTGGATACCAAACGGACATCCATCAATGTGGTAATTCAATCGCAAAGACCGCGTCTACTGACAAATCAAAAGAAAAAACTTAGCAAAAACACGTGAATTTTCACGCGTTGTTGTACTAGTGCTTATAATATTACACACCTTCTAGTGTACCCACACGTGAACATTCACGTATTTTTTACTGAATTTTTTCGTTTGATTTGCCAGTGGATTCGGGCTATGCGAAGGAGTTTTCACATTGAAGGATGTGCCTTTGGTATCCACAATACAATGCTCACAATATATGTTTACCCTACCGAATTTCCTCCTATCTAAATCCTTAAGAATGTGGTGACAGAGAGACGAACCAAAGAAGCGAGCAAATAAGCAAGCAATAAACTGTGTATTATTATTAAGTGGAATAGTGGGATGCCTACTCAGATATCAGTTCAATAATTTTTCTTCAGTAATAGATGGGAAATAAGGAGACACACTGATGGAGATAGAAAGAGAGAGACAGAGATGGAGATACACTGTCTATTATATAAGTAGATACGCCATTTTTCCGTTATTAGCTTTCTTCTCCTAAACAGCCACGTTCTTGGTAGATAAGATACAGAATGGAAGTTCTGTATATATTCATTAAAATTATTCAGGTTCTGATAACACTGTGGGTAAAACTGATGAATATATTTTATTTCATAAATCCTTAATTTAATCACTTCTAACCGTAGAATTCCACGGGTAGAACCTAGGCTATGTTGTCGGCAGATAAGATGTCGAAAAATGTTTTTATACATTCTTGGAAAATGTTCATTCATAACACAATAAATCGTCGTAAATCTTTAATACATTCGTCCTTATATTGATTTCAAATTAATCAAATTCAAACCTTGAAATTTCAACGGAAGGTATCTATTATGACTGAAAAAGCACGCTTGACTCAAAAGTCCAAACATTATTACTTTGAAAAGAGAGATGAACATGTTTTCTAGTGACGAGGTTTTGTGGTTTGAAGGCATTTGTGACTGAAAAGCTTCGGATGAGTACAGGCGAAGGTGTTACGCACCTCTTCAGTGTTTGATGCTCGTGCTTACACTTAAATGAAGTTCATGCAACAGATGAGTATCCAAACAAGTCGAGGGAGGGATACTGGAAGGCTGGAAGTGTCACAGAAGTTGCAAGAGAGGGCCGAGGGAGTTACAAGGACAGGCTGGGAAGGTGCAAGTGAGGGTCGAGGGAGTTTCAAGGGAGGGCCGAGGGAGTTACAAGGACAGGCTGGGAAGGTGCAAGTGAGGGCCGAGGGA
>VCRD01000005.1:1102632-1159277 GCA_006783055.1 Trinorchestia longiramus | reverse complement strand
AAAACGCTCCAGTCTTCCCTAGGAAGACAGGATTTAGCAAATGCCCAACATTCAAACTCCAACTTACAATTGAAATTCTTAACCTATTTGTCGTATTTCATTATTTCCATTTAACAAAACTTATTTTTTATTACTTTTCCACGGTTGATTTTTGATGTACATGGGTCCCTATCAATTTTTTGAACTGATTTTTTAACTGGCTCATTTAGTCAATTTTTTCCAAATTCAGGAGAGAAGCTAGCATTTGGATGTCTGTTTTTGAGATATAGAAGTACTTTCAGAACATACTAGTTTGAGACAACCATTATAATTTTCTCTTTAGAGAATATAAATCTGCACGGCAGAACTTGGGAAAAATATATCTACTTCGTTTACAAAAATATTTTTACTCACTGTGGAATTTCAGGTGTTTTTCCTGTACGAGTGCGATATCTTGGACGTTTAGTATAATCACAAATGAGCTCCTGACACGCGATAAAACTATGCGACTGATGCCCGTGCATGGCACTTTGATCTAACGTGACTCTGGATTTCGTTACAATTCCCTGTATCTCACCAGGACTATAACCTCTGATATAAACTCAATATGCTACAATTGTGGCGTGTTGAACAAAACCTAGTGCTACCGATACATTTTAATTTAGCTTTGCTCAGGTTTGTTATACAAACGCTCTCGTCACAGCAGAGCAGATGTTTGAAATTTATTGAAACACATGTGCATAAATTAAATATTGTTCTAAATTATCCGAATATTGAAACTACGTCGCTAATGAAATGTATATTATTGAGTATTCTAAATGATGTAATTGGATATTTTTTCCAGGAGATGACTTTGATTTAAATATTCGTTTTTTAAGCAATGAAGAGCAAATGCTGTTATCTGAGCATTCGCTATGAGGACGTCCAGTCTACACCAGAGCACCAGAAGGACAAAACTTCACCACAACACACGTGACGAATCGACGTGCAAATCCTGCTGGACTGTAAAGACGAGTAAAGAACTCTCAGGCATGAATCGTAAATAATGCAGGCTTTATAAGCAGCATATTTAGACTTAATTTTTTATCACTTGTTCGAAATACTTAGAAGCAATGCAAGCAACGATACACTTTGTTAAGACGATATCCCATTTTCATATTTTTTTATTAGAGGTCACTCTTACGGCAGTTTCTAAAACTTGGAAATACAAATAACAAAAAATGCATATCTTTAGGCTCTCTGTCTAGATATGAATTAAACGTAGAATTCTGTGCGTTTTATTACACATGTTTCCAGCGCTTGATCTGTAAGTTTTAACTCTTTGAAAATAATAGCAGAAATTATGTTTCGCTATTCGAAATGCAGCTTGACAGCAGGCAAGAAAGCGTTGTTGCTTGAATGAGACGTCAATAACTTTCCGTGCTTCGAAAAAGATGGTTATCAGTACAAAATAAATACAACAGACAAAACTCGAAAAATACTAAGAAGCACTCCGTTTGAAACTAGTTTTGAATGCTGATACTTAGGTTAAACTAAACCATCGAGGGTATTGTTCAAGGCTAAACTGTGAGAGTGCTATTTATTATTTAGCCAGTCTTAGGGGAATTCCCTCTGCAATGCCAGAATAGGAGTTGAACGCCTGCTCGTGAGAACACACTTTTTGTGAGACCCACGATATTTATGTACTTTGCATTCAACACAAATAGTGCTATTTGATTTGAATACAAGCTCGAACAATTTGGAAAATGCATCTTACTTTACAGTGAGTACATGAGTGTGGTTGTAATAACTTACTCGTGAATTTTATATACAAATCCAAATAAACTAGTAATAATATTCGCAGTAAGCGATAAAAAAAATTGGAAATGTGTTGCGCTCTTAGAAAATAAGTAGCGTTTTGTTAGTTTCATTATGTGTCATTGAAAATTTCTGAAGATTAGGAATTATGCATTGCAAAAAATATACTCAGTTTGGAATGTTAAGTCTTAAGGAGTCAGTTAAATAAAAACTCTTTTTCTAGTTCGTGAAGTATCTGTGTTGGTCTATGACGTAGCTTACTCATTTGAAGATATTTAACTAATATCGTGTGCTTGGTTCACTTGGCTTTGGAGTATCACATCTTGAATACAACGCACGAGTGGGACAAGGAAGCTTCTGATCTTAAAGTGAGTGCCTTGACCGGATCCTACGAAGCTCATCTCCATGCATCGTTGCTATTCAAATTCTTGCAGGTAGTCGAGATTTTCCGGTTGATAGTGATTGTTTACTGCCTTTGTTCCAGTTGTTCTGGTAGGGTTGTCATCGGCGGGCAAATCATTTGTGAGACAAGATCAAGCCTATACAACAGCGCTGCTCGATGCCGCTCAATGTCGCAAGCTGGTCGAGTTGAACGTCCCGAGCTGTCCCTACATCGCACTCCTGACGTCACATGTGTGTTCTATGAGTCATGTACTTCCTGTGTACCGTGTGTCATGTAACCATTACGTACCATAAGTCATGTACTTATCATGTACCGGGAGTCATGTAATGGTTGTATATCACAAGACATGTAATACTTGTATACGACAAATCATATAATCATTGCATACCACGAGTCATATTTATGTGTACCAAGAGTCATTTAACTATTGTGTACCAAGAAACATGTGATAGTTCAGTCTTAAGAGTCGTGTAATAATTGTGTATTGCAAGTCGTATAATTATTACGTACGACGAGTTATAGTTGTGTGTACTATAAAATAAATTTATGTGTTCCAAGAGTCATACAACTACTGTGCAAGAAAAAACATGTAATTTTTGTGTATCACTAGTCATGCGATAATTGTATTCACAAGTCATATAACTATTTCGCACCAAAAGACATATTTATGTGTACCACCAGTCATATAACTATTGTGCACAAAGATTCATGTAATTATTGTGTACCAAGAGTCGTATAATTATTGTCTAATGTTAGTCAGGTAATTCTCGCGTAAAAATTGTTGACTAAAAGCATGGTAGCTACCAAACCTCTTCATATCATTCTTTACTCTTGGGGTCTGTGTATGATTGAAGTGCGTGTACGTTACTGAAGTGCCTGTGCGTGATTAAGGTGTCAGCACGTGATTAAGGTGTCTGCACGTGATTGATGCATTAACAAAAGACGGCATTGGACTTGGGTAGCAACCCAAGAATGGATCACATGATTCGTTCTTGTTTCTATATTCTATTCTATTTTATGCCTTTGTGGTGATGCTTGGACGTCGCTACTTGAGTGTCATGAGCATTGTGTGGCACGACGGAGAAGGGGCTATCTAGCGTTACGTTCACTACTCCATTCGTGAATATTTAAGAACTCGTAGCACCCGTTGTGAAATAACTCATGAAAAACAAGAGAAGTTACGGTACGACTTCTTTGTCGTTATGACAATTCATGAGTTGTGATAAGAGATGATAGTTACTTGCCGCTCTCCGTTTATTGAAGCACACATCATTAAAGGGACAATAAGATATTTTTTAATTCAAATAAGTTTCAAGTTCTTCTCTCGCTCTGAACCGCCGAAATAAAGTTTCTGAGTATGTTTGTGTGTACCAGGCTTAAACGACAACAATGTCTGATTTAAGGCTCGCTGTGAAGGATAAGAAAACCAATACCCTTTAAAATACCATATCATTAACATAATTTCTATTGCGTTCCAGAACCTCACTTCCTCTGTTTATGGAGACTACGTTGGAAATTTTTTTTAGTGACAGTATATATAGTGTTTTCAACATTTTTTAAAAGTTATTCTATGGCCCCTTGAACAAGTGATGTTTAAAAGTAGTGCAGTCAGAAAAATACGGAGAATGAAGCAATATTCCATAACCGAGCGTTTCCAAGAGTCTTTTGATTTATTAAGATATGTGAGGAAGGGCATTATCGTGATGGATGATGACATCCTTCTTGTTTACGTAGTGATCGCTTTTGGTTCATAGATGCTTTCAAGCGACAAAGTTGATCACGGAAGAGATTAGTAGTAATTATTTGACTATTGTTTAACAGTTGGTAATAGACAATAATTCCTCCAATATCACACCATCTACTCAACGTGATCTTCGTTGAATGAAGTTCACTTTCAGTTGTAGAACTGATCTGTTCGCATGTATAGAACCATACATGCGAACAGCCACATCGTCTGGTGCTCTGTCAGTTTCAATGGATTCTACTCGTGGTTTTCAAACCCCTGAAACCTTCCAAATAATATTTCTTGCTATCAGCGTAGGATAATCTATAGGGTGTTACGTTAAAGTGTCATACAATTTCCTCCGAAGTAGTGGTGGAATTTATGGTTATGATAGCTTCTATATCTTCGGAAACAATTTTTAAACGAGTTTCTTTTGGTTCATCTTTCAGATTGAAGCCACACTCACGGAACGAGAAGTGAACGTCCTTCAACAATTTTATTATTTACTATGATCTGAAATACGCACTCTGGCTAGTTTTGGCTACTGCCATCGCTGTGACATCTTCCCAGAATTCATAAAGTAAAACATGTCCAGTATAATCTTTAAATGAGTCGAACGTTGGGAAGGAATAGTTGAAGATGATCAACAACTTTTCTTGTAGTCTGGAGGTTAAAAAAAACATTAATCACTGTAATATTCCGAAAGGAATGCATCGGAATTTCTCGGATTTCGATGACATTCTCAAGCTATTTGGCAGTATGTCATTTCCCCGTGGATGGACAAAGCAAAAATTGAACAGCATATCCATACTTTGATATGCCATTCACCATGAGATACTGTACACAGGAGCGAGTTTAGGTTCAAGGTGGGGAAGAAATTCTCAGTTGGCCTCAAGGGCCTCCAGGATCCGCATAAAGATAGCAAGTATCTACTGAACGATTGCCGCTATCCTGCCCAAGGTCTGTCAGACGAATCATTATATTCGTTTTATCCTCCTCACGATAAAGCTTAACCGCCCCTAGTTTCTCACTATCATGCGTCTGTCATTGGACATAAGCCCCGTATCATCAGTCTACTACACAAGTGTAGACTATGCTGTGCTTATCACGTTGCCCGGGGTAGTGCAAAGTTAAGATTAGAAAATACTTATAACATCGAGAACGACTCTTATTTATGCTCTCGGGAACATAAAAGATTGGGTTGAGCTCGAGAGAAAAAATTTTGGTGGTTGATATAATGGCGAAAATTTGCATTTGCTGCATGAACAAAAAATAATTTGTAGCCTTCATATACATACAATCTAAATTTCAGTCTAGGAAATTTGGGACCAATTAGGAGTTAGAAGAATTGCTATGCCAGATTATCTATTTTAGCAAGTTTATTTATCAGTAATTGCATGCTTTCTAACAAGTACCAAAAACATGAACGCAACAGCATCGTTAAAATTCGGGACCGGATATGAAGCATATTTAACTTGAGAAGGAAACTCGAGAGTGTCCAGCGATATTTTTATTGCAGGAGTTACAAAACTGTCCCATGTTTAACAGGTATTTTAAGGATCAGAAATTAAAAACAATTCCATCTCGCCCGAACTCGTTTGATAAAAGATTACAGTATGCATTTATGATTTTTTTTAGTCTTGTTAACATCTGTCTCAATAATGCTAACACTTAGGTGATAAAATATTTTAGGAAGAAAATCCCTGCAGCTGTCATTTCCTCTAAAAAACTTAATTGTCCTAACCAAAGAGTTCTATAATAGTTTTCTGAAATTTAGCGTAGAAATCTTTTAGAAAACAGCGAATGGATGGATGGATCCCCGCCATTAATAGGATCTAACGTGTTATTACTGTCAGGGACAACAGGACTTTGTATTCAAAATTAAATATAACGAATTACAATTATCTTTGTTTTAATAGGAAATGTAAACGGTCTAGAAGCGGCAGGAAATTCGGATGTTCTCGAATGAATGCATAGATAGACTTTCGTGCATTATATTTGAATATCGGAAAGGAAAAATTGTGAAAAAATCAATTTGAAAGAGTGCGTCAAATTATATCTGTATTATCTGTATGAGAGCTATTAAAAATGCACAATATTCGCCTAAGAACTGAAAAACATCATAATGAGTTTCATACTACCTAATTTTCAGCCACACGTACAACAGTTGGTTCTCTGGTTGTCTATATATGTACTTCAACCGAATTAGCAACAGCGTCGGTCCTAAAACCTCACCTTCATCACTGGTTGCCTGCATCACCACCACCAGATAACACCCAGGACTGTAGTCCCAACCCTGGTCTCTTATCAGTATTCGTTAATGGGTAGCTATCGGGCAACATTTTATGTCTTTAGGCATATTGCCAGCCTCAGCGTAGCTTAGTATATGGGCTCGCCAACTTCATCTCGTCCTAACATTCCCTGCATTCACCAAGCTTGTGACTTTCTCAAAGGTGTAATGGTTTTTACGACACGTCATTTCTCATAAATCATACGAAGGTTTGTTGACGTAATCAAGTGGAATATGTACGACCATTGTGACGGCGACATGTGAATGGTGTCCATAGATGATTTTAGATGAAAATCGATGTTAACAATTTATCTGTTAATAATTTATTAATACCCTAAGTACTTTACTTTGATATATGCTGAAGCTAGGTAGTCATTCCCCCATTGTGGGGTCCGATTGGCAGTTTATCGAACTATCAATCGACTCATCAGCGCTCTCAGTAGTGCAACAGGGCTTGTGTCTGCTATGAACTCTCGTGTTAATTTTCTTGACTGAGATGCATCACTCATGATCCCGCCCTGACGAAACCCTTCAGTGGGCTTCAAATATGGTTGTAAAAGGAATAGCTTGAGCACTATATTTATCACACTTAATGAGTTGATACATTGATGTAAAGAATGAAGTCATAATCTATCGTATACCTTTATTCTAGTAGCCGAATTGAGTTGCTATTTAGTGAATTACCTGTAAGTTTTCATACAAATTCTTAAATGTAGTGAGACCATATTGGTTTCTCCTAAAACACCAAAGTGTCGAGTAGTTCAGCAAAATTAAATCATTGAATTTGACTTAATATGAAGATATGCTGTGCTTACGATATGAAGATATGAAGTATTTACGATATGAAGGTTTGAAATGCTTATGATATGATGATTTGAAGTTAGTTCGATATGGTGATATGAAGTGCGTATGATAGGGTGATATGAAGATATGAATGGATTGACTATGATTAAAATGAGAAATCAAAAAAAAGAATGGAGTTCAACTAAATTGAATGATAAATTTAGATGAAAGAATGCATTGTAGTAAACAATGAATTTAATATTTCACTGGTGAGAGCTCCAAGTAGATGTACAAAATCATACATATCTATAACGAGAGAAGGCTAAACTGAAGATTCGCCCAAGCGAATTTATTAGTAATAGTTACGCAAACATTGAGAGACTTTAACATCTTCGTCAATGTTTGAGGAACTTGATCGGATGTTCAAAACAAAATGGTTAAAAAATTGAAATATTTGCTCATTTACTTGGTAGATAATTCCCGTGGAAATTTCAAGGTTTAGTTTTGACTAATGTGGAATTATTATAAAGACGAATGTTTTAAAGATCTACGATGAATTATTATGTTTTAAATTAATATTTTTCATAAATACATACAGAAATACCATTCTGTATCTTATTTACTGATAACATGATCTAGATAGTACCCACGGAAATCCACGATTTAAAAGTGATAAAATTAAAGATATATGAAATAAAATACATTTTTCCATTTTATGCATAGCACTATCAGAGCCTGAATATTTTTTTATGAATATATGCACAAATTCCATTCTGTATCTTATCTACCGATAACATGGCCGTGTAGGTGAAGAAGGCTAATAACGGGGAAAATCGGCGTGTTTTACAGTAATTGTTGATTTGGTATCCACATTAGAATGCTTTTAAAACATGTAAGCCTGTTCTGATTTGAGTTCCATAATTTTTCTTCAGTAATAGATTGGAATAAGTGAGACAGACACACACACACACAGATAGATAGATAGATAGTTAGAGAGAGAGAGAGATGGAGATACACTTTTTATTATATATTAAGATGGTTCAGGTACTGGAAGTGTTGGCATCCATGATACAGTCTGGTGTGTCATCTGTGAAGTCGAAAGAGCACAATAGTGCAAAGAAATGATAAGATTGTGTTAAAAAATAACATAATAGTGCTAAAAATGATGCTGAAAATAACAATAGTGCTGAGGAATAACACAATTGTGAGTACTCGCATTCCAAAAGCAAAAGACTTCTAAGCAAAAAAGTTACTCTTGTTATAAAAGACGTTGATTTAAGAAAAAAAAGTTAGTTATCTTTTCAACGTATTGGTTGACTTTGCTGTATGTCTGTAGGAAGAAAAAAAAGAGTTTGTGAGGGTGTGAGTAGGCGAAATGTGTGCTGGATTTTGTTTCCACCGCACCAACATTAACTCGCTTCTCTCAACGTTAAGCAAATAATGATAGCTTGTATATCCACTGCTTAAATCTATAATGTATGTCTAATGAAGAGAACCAAGAGTAACTTGAACTTTGAATTTGTTAGTGTAATGATGCTTTCATGTTTAAAAAGTAGCTCACGGAGAGAGAAGAGGTTCTTCCATTTTATTTCTACAGGAAATTTTAGAGACCTGTCAAATTAATTGCCAGCTTGACAATACATTTTCTTTGTCCCTCGATCCATTTTATCAGATCTGCATGCCTGCAATTGTTTCTTTTTTGCAGTCCAGGTGTTTTCCTTGTGGCTGTTTTGACTAAACATCCTTCTTTTCTTCCTCACCTTCAACTGCTGCACATACCAAGAATTATTAGAGAAAATGATGATAGCTCAAAGTCTCAGAATAGAATTGAAATTTATTGTGATTATTATGGACAAGAAACCTGAAGTAATCCTAAAAATACCATGTTTCTCGTATCTTCGTCTGATGCTTATATAAATAATAAATCCCAGACATAAAAGGCATAAAAACTTGCATCTGGAAACTTTAATGTTTCAAGTCAACAGTTTACTATTTTTAGTTTAGTCTGAATTTTTATTTTAGGCCTCCAGTACTCATCATTGCTAAAAATCGTGTTTCCCTTGCTAGGTTAAGATGATTATTTCAATAGAATCCAACCCTATCATCGCAAAAGGACCAGAAATAGTCAAAAAATTCATTTGCTTCCTACAGTTGTACAAATAACGCTGTCCTTCAAAGTTGCAAAAACGCAAATACTATTAAATTTAATATTTAATTTTATTCTACCAATATAATTTAAGAGCGCATTGATATTTTAAATGTGATAAATAGTCAAAATTAAAACGCCCCCTCCCTCTTGGAGAATATTACGCATTTATTTTAGATCACAGTTTCTACGCTTGAATGAATTGAAAAATTTCATGCAGTAACTTTGTATCACTTTGATTTTGAAGTCTTTGGATTTAACGCAATAAATCTGTATCATTTTGATTTTTAGAGTTTAAATTTGTTGCAGTAATTCTGCATCGCCATGATTTTTAGGATTTTTAGATTTTGTGATAGTGTTAACAGAAGTTCATACTGTGAATTGAGTTGTACAGAGAAGAGAAAAGATATTTATACAAAATATCCATAACACTAAAGCTAAATTCACAAATTAAATTTAAGAAAAATTAGGGTATTTCACAAACGCTATGAATTAATGCATTGGAGCCATTCATTTTGAGACCAGGTGTAAACAGCTTGAAAAATGAAATTAGGTCTTAGTTATCCGTTTAAAAAATTTCCTCGTGCGTAATTATGTTTGAAACATTGAGATACAAAGCACAGGCCAATAAGGTTCATGAAGGTATTTCTTACGTTAGTATGACTACATCAAATCTGCACATCATAGTGGTTGAATCTATAGTGCAACTCACTAATATTCCAATACAATAGTGTCCAAAATTTTGCTTAAAAATATCTTTGGATATCCTTGAAAGTTATTTTTTGAAATATATAATTATTTATCGAGGGTTTAACATGGCTATTTGTAATGCAAACGATGTATTTTAAAAATTTTATGATGTACCTTTTCTAATGAAAAATATATTTGGAACACTTTTCTTAAAAATTGGTATTTGCAACGACCTGCGACATTAGTCAAGCATGATTTAAAGAGTGAAAATTAAAACAACTGATACTAACTTCAACATTGTAATGCATGTAAATCTGCACTGTATGAAAGGCATAGTGCACAAATCTAACAAACAATGAAGGCTATTTATCAATGTAAAGTCATGTATGTACACCTTAAGATTTCAAAAAACATGATCATTTGTCGATTCAGTCAATTTCTTTATTGTAGCTGTTGACACTGATCTCGATGTGACTACTAAGGGCAACCCACAAGTCTTGTTTCGAAGTGAGTTGCCGACGCAACGGCATAAATTTCTCTCTTAAAACTGAATCAGAAATTTTCTATTGGCCTAAAATCTTGTGAATTTGGAGGCTACGCCATCAAATTGTTTTTGTCGAAATTTCAAAGCCAGATATTGCTTAGTTTCTTTGGCTGAATGTGAATGTGCTTTCTCTTGCATGACCATGTTCTTTTTCCGAAGTGACAAAGGCTGATCAAACCAAGGTTAAAGTGGTTGATTCAACAGTTTACAAGTTGAAGCTAAGTTAATTTCAACACCCCAGAGAATCATAACAGATCCTATCAGTTGGTTTGTTGATATCAGTTGGAATAATATGACCTGAATTATGACTTGAAAACATTAGAGCACCGCATATCGAACTGCATAAAACTGACGATTTAACTAGCATCTGCAATATTATCGTATAAAGATGATTCAGTTCCTTAGTATTGAAGCTTTGATGAATTTGTCAAATTAACGAAAAATCCATTGAATTTTTAGATGTATGGGAAAAAATATAAAAGTATCAGTTATTTGTAACACGATTTTTCAGTTGATCATTTCATTGTTCTTCATTTTTGAAGATTAGGGATTGAAGAGAAATTTCTACGTACATATCACATGAAGTTGACCTGATTTGGATTGTGCTTCTCATTTGCTAATTTAAATCCTCCGTTTACAATGATTTTGGGCATAGCTATGTGGTCACTACTTATTTAGGGCGGTCGAAATGTACCCTTACATTAATAAAACATCTGTTAACTGAAATAAAGTTATACCATCTGGAATAAAGAACAAAAATGCTACAACAGCCTCCAAAAGAGACAACGCCCCGTTACAATAATTGAAGGCTATATAAACTTCAACATAGGTTTTTTCGAGCACGTTTGATCTGGCGTGAACTCTGTCTAGGAACTTAAAAACAAATTTAACTCTAAAACTAGGTCAGAAAAATCTCGGTAGCAAAGCTCTTTCTTCTTAGGATTCGTGCTAAACAAAATAATGGCAAATCCATTACGTTTTTGAAAACTTTGGAATGACCTAGTAACCGCAGCGTTCTCTCTTTTCGACTAGACAATTTTATGAGTTTCTTTTTTAGTTTTAAACTCGCAATTGATGGTCTTTAAACTTGCATCTTCCCTATGGAGATGAATGCTCAAAAACTCAAGTGGTAATATTTTCAAGCTTGTTTTCAAGGTACTTGTTACACGTGCTTTTACTGGAATTGCAGTATTCAACTACTGTATGTCCAGTCGGTGGAAGGATATAACATTAGAAATAATTTGGGCTCAATTCTGAGTCTCCATGCGTAGAATCCACGGTGACGTGCGTGTAAAAGAAGATTGCAACGACGTTTAATCAAATGAAAGTATTTTGTAATATCGTAAAACTTGTAACAAAATAAGAACTGTCACCTGCAGTAAAATTATTAGTAATATTTTTAAAAGAATGAGTACAAGATTATAACAATTGATAGCTCAAAATGTAATTACGGGATTGTTAAGTAAATATGTGGTATAGATTCAACGATTAAACCTTACTATGTAGTCTTAAATTTTCGTAATATTGGCCTTCAACGTATGATATCGATAAGAAAATTTTTGAAATAATATTAGAAATGTTCACCAGAGATGTAGAATTGTCTGAGCTTCCCTTGATGTGAATTTGTGGAGTTTGGGTCGCTTTTACGATTCTGACTTCTGGAAAACTGGCTTGTTAAAGTCGGAGTAAATGAATGGTTCGCTATGTTAGTTCACAAAGTCAATCTCAAGAAATTTTAATAATCAGTCTTGGGCCGAAGATCCTTAAATCGCAGGGATCGCCTGTCGGAGTCTTGAACCCACGCTGTGCACAAACTCGTAGGAACACAAACATTTTCCTAGCAAAAAGTGGGTTCCAGATATGTTTAAACATATTTCTAATTCATTAATATTTTCTAATGCCATCGAAATCCATATTTTTTATGCTATCGAGTGACGAAAGAACGTAACAATGCTAGAATAATCGATTGTTGCTACGAGTGATTAGCTTTTTATCAGCATCCACAGTTTGTTTCAGATAGGAATTCATTGTTCGTTTATGAGTGCAGGAGGCGTTGAACTCTCACGTGTATCATTTATATTCAGCAGTAATAGAAATAGTTCCATAATTATTCGAAGTTATGACACTCACTGGATAGTTCCCGCTTCGTTGTCTCGAGTCGGTTGATAACGAGCGTATTTAACTGAATACATAGCACATAAAAGAGGACTTGTTAAATATCTCCATTGCTCTGTGTTTCAATAGATCATCAGAGCGGATTTCTCCCAATGCATTCCTCAAAAAATTGGCAGTAAGTTGTAGGAAATTGGATCAAATAATGTGATGAAGGCGCAAGATTCTGTCCTTGGTAGGCAATCATGGCTTAATTTTCTACGAACACTAGAGTTCAAGAGCCGCCATTCACTTTCGACTTGATCTTTCTATCGTAGCGCATGCTGTAATTGTAATCATCGCTTTCACTTTTGCGCATATTTTCCTTCCAGTTAAACTACTGGACTCAGAGTTATTCAGAGTACAGTGAAAGTAAGCGTTCCTCTGGATTAATCTTTTTTGCTTACACACGCATAGTCAACTCAATAAGTCAGGGAAATTAACAGTTAGTCGAGAAAATGATGACAATATCAGCACACAATACAATTACATCAACACAAATCGAATTAATTTCTGAATACTCAGAATTTTGGATGAAATTTTGATTGCAGTTTCTAAGCTCTTGAATGTTCCTCCTGCAGTGAACTTGACATTTAAATTCTCCTACGAGGCCAGTTCGGAAACTGCACAGAATAATTACATGTTGCGAATTAGAACGACCCATTTTTTTACATTGATATTTTTCTGATATTTAGAAACCTTTAACAATCGCAATGTAAAGATTTTGATGATAACTGAAAAATGTTAAAATGAAATCAAGCATTGTGAGTGAATTGAGATTTTTCAAAATGAAATCAAGGTATATGACTGCATAACAGCAGTTCATGACCATAAAATAATAATAATTTGTATTTAGTTCTCTTTCAAATTTGTTGATAATGTAAAACTGCTTAGGGGGAAATTTTACAGAATTTGAAACAACCATTTGGAAAAATTATCAAGCTTAATTTATTACACATGAGTAAAGTAAAATAAAACCAATCAAGCATTCCTATTCAGAGAGGTAAACCATATCCGCACAAAAATCAGTGAGCAGAATACGGGCAAAATATTATTTCCGTCCTTTTTCATCTCGATCACCCGAATTGAGACTCCGACGAAATAATGTACCAAGAATTGATTAAGATACTCATCTGTATCTCCATTTTGGAATCACAGTAATGAACGCTCTCTATGGTGCCTGCGGTTGATTTTCTCCACGAAATAATTTTTGGGCCTTTTCTCGTTCCTAAACCTTGAATTGGCTAGAAAAGTGTTCCTAAACTTGTTCTTATGGAGGTTGAAGAAGACTGAAAAGATCTTATTCTCATACAACTTCATTTGTGATGTAGAGTAAGTGTACCTGCACATGCTTTCGCGCGCCAGCTGCAGTTGAGCACCACGGTTGTTATTATTCCCTACTAAAGACTCAGAAATTACACGTCTCAAACAAAAATTATAGAATTCATGATTACGTAGTTGTCTTTGGCATAGCTCTTAATTTTTCCATGAACAATTGAATGATGGATATTTCTTATAATAACCTTCTTTACTGCTTACGTCCTTCTTTGTCTGCTTCTGATACAATTCTGTAGTACGTTGCTCTTTCTCACTTTTTTATAGAATGAGGCTATAGGAACGAACCTTCGGGCCCATTCTTGGTATGGATAATTACTTCGATAATTATTCTCATACCCAAGTCCCATGCCGCAATTCTAGCCGCGTCAACCATGGCGGCAGCGGGATTCGAACCCGGGGTCTTCCCGCTCACAAGCGAGTTCGCTCACCAGTCGACCACGCTGGTGGTACCAGTCGACCACGCTGGTGGCTTTTTTCAGATTAACTTGTAGTCCCTTCTTAAGATGAAGAAATTATCTTAAAGAGTATCCTAGATATACAAAACACTTTAAAAAATGAGACCAATTATTCTTTTCCATTTGAGCCTGCTGGTATGATTTTCATAAAATATACGAAAAATACACGAGGAACTTATTTCAGGTAAAATTCCTATGTCTCATACGTTTTTCCTAAAAATGAATTGGGATCCTCTAACAGTTTAATAGCTAGTCAAAGACGCTGCACAGACGAAAACTGTTTTTTCCGGTAGAAATGCACTGTTTTTCCTAAAATACGTGCAGTTACAGATCCGTTACGTACTCTAAGATTCTCACTTGCAATGATAGGCAACATAACCTCCGTCTCTGCAACTCTCGTGCTCCAGAATCATTACTATTCAGAGCATCTAGATTTTTTGCGTTGCTGCACGTGTTGAACTTAAATTTCTTAGAAATGGATTTTAGAGAAACATACTAATTTTTTCAAGAGACTAATCCGTTTGAGGATTTCGTGAGCTATCACGATTGAAATCTATATTCTTTTTCACATCATGTCTTGTTATATTAATGAAATTATTTTCGAAGCAAAAAGTTTGAAGGCCAGTCTAAAAGTTTCCTTATCAATATTTACTCAGTGATTCAGTACAAAAAATCTTTTATGTGCTGTCATACATCGTCGTTATTTTCAAATGCACCACCATGCTGATAACTCTGGTATTTACTCCCATTTCCTCAGAGATGCAAGGCCCTAAGAATAAGACGACTGCCTCTTTATACCGTATATCACTGCTGAGATCAACTTTACTGTGGCTACGGGGCTTAAATCAGGAATTTAATAATAATCATTTTCATGTAGCCATCAGGCAATCACAGAAAAACTAAATTTTTTGAATATTCTAAATGCTGGAAAATTGAGAAATTAAATCTTCTGAGCTTTTTTTGATGTTAATCTCTATATGTTACAGTCATCTTGATTTCAATTTATTGTTGATGAAATCCAAGTGGTCAGCTCGTGTTTTTTGTTGATTGACGCAAACGTTGTTGGCATGTATGTTGTTACAATGACTTTCATCCATAGGTATTTATTTCATTTACTAATAAACTGCAGATGTTTTAGGTAAAATTATTTCTTATTTCTTGTGTATGTTTTTTCGTAAAAATACACCGTATTTTACAGCCGACCCCTCACAGACGAGCGAGTCACAAGGCTTGCGTTTGGACCAGTACGTGATGCCACGAATTAAATTGCAGTGAAATTTTACCATAAAATCGAATTTTCCGCTCAGGCCTTTGAGATGCTCAACACTCAAGAATTAATAAGCACAAACTTATAATAAACGCTGACTGTGAAGAAAATTAGCTGGGTGTGGGAATTACTCCTCTAGGTAAAGATTGGCACACACTACTGTCCACGACAAGGTCTTTATTGAGCTCTAGAGGTATCAGGCTCGCATGATTTATCCATAGTCTAATCAGACCAAACCAAAGTCAAGTCTCGGTCATAAATTGTGTGTTTGGGATCTTGAAATGTTTGAGCTTGGCGATTTCCTGTCTTTCTCGCAGTGAATGCTGGTATCATGCGAGTCTTGTGACACTTTTTTTGCGAGCGCTCGAGACAGACTGCATAGCCTTTGAAGTTGGCTCACAGGAGTCCAATAGCGGCAGATGCTGGGCTGTTAATGCTTTCCCCCGCACTTTTAATGCTTTTCTAAGCACAGCTTTTTGGCCCTCAAAGCAACGATGCGATGCATATCAGATCCTGCTCACAGGCGCTCGAATATTTTCCTCGTACCCATGTAACGCCATTTGCTTTCAGCAACGCTCTACAAATATTTATTGTTACCCCACAGAAGTTTGAAAAAATCGTTCCAAATATCACAAAATTCATTGCAGCCACATTGGTTGGGTACTTTTCAAAAACTGTCTAAAAAGTGAAAGTCTTACAAACTCTCCAATAAGGAAATAATATTTTGATGTTGTAATACTAAATCAGTGTTTGAATTTGTACATACGTAATTGTTTATGAATATCATATAGTTGAAGGCAGTTTTAGAGCTTATTTCCTCTCCTTTGCACCCTTTTTGTCTAATTAAAGTAGAAAAAACAATAATAATTGATTGCAATTAGAATTTTGAACAAAACTTTTCCTGAGAAACGGCACATTCAATATACGTTGAAAAAGACATAAAAGTTAGAATATTGGATGTCCTAAAGACATCGTTTTCTTCGTTCTTTAGGAGAATAAAACTCTATTCTTGTTGATGCTGTCATAAATTTGGAGCATCCATCACGAAACAAGAAAGATCTTAGAGCAGGTACGAGGGTGCATAAATTCTCAACGTCCATGTGTAATTCTCAAAACTTCTCGTGAGTATTCAATCATGGACGTTATAATTTGCGTAAACTATTTTGAAGGGGTTGCCGATTTCTTGGTTTTTATTCGTTATAAAAACATAGCTGGGCACTGCCAGAACACGGGAGAATAAAATAAGAAGAGACCCGATAAGAAGCGTTGATTGCGCTGTGCTTTGGAGCTCAAAGACGACCGTAAATCTAAGAGCCCGTCATTGCGACCTCTATCAGTTAGCACTGACTAAATAAACGCCCTCTTCAGAATGCGTTTGAGTCTAGAAAAGTGCCACCGAAATGCCGCTCTGACTTCCTGATAAAATGACAACGTTCTCATTGCCCATTTTTTATTAATTTCAGATATAGAAATGAAAGTCGTAAAATCGCATGATAATTGTCTCTAAAAAGTTGTTTTACCAAGAAAATCAACTCCTTGGATTCTTAGAAAAGAGACATGTGAGCCCTCTATTCCTCTGATCTATGAATAGATCCGTTGCCGCTCTTTGTAATGAATTCAAGGTTTATCCTTCCAGTATTCAAAATTTCATGCTATTTAGCAACTTTCAACGTGAAAGGTGTTCTATCTTGACGGGTCATGTTGCAGCCCAATGTAAAATAGTTTTTGTACCTTCTCCATGTTACACCTGCGAACTAACATAATGCAGCAATAGCGCTAATTTTATTTTTCCTTATGAGAACCCAGGTATGCATACACGAGTTTATGTAAAAACAACACAATATCAAACAGCTTTAAAGACCAAATATCGTCAAAGGCTGATTTGATAATAACGTTCCGAGTTAGTAACATTGATCTATAATAATTAAGACAATACATTTTGCAAAAGAAGAGTGGAACTCGAGAGCTTCAATTCAGTGGCACTTTCACATAAATTTTTCGTTTGTCACTAGTGTCGTCAGAAAAAGACTGTGGTGTTCAGTGCCTCAAAAATGCTGCTCGGTGCCACTCGTGAGTTTTATCGGACTCGTCTTCTCTGTTCTCAGGTGATGAACGATTGCCATCTTTTTGAAGGGGCGTTTGAAGTACCGACTTCCATCGGCAGCTGCTTCCGAGGACCGAGTACACAACACGACGCTTTCTGCAGCACCAGGGGGACGTTGTTGACAACTACTTCTGGTCGCTTACGATCTTTCTGTCTGAAAGAGCGTAATCGTTTTTTTTAAGCAGTAAATATGAGGTAATGTTAATTTGTGATTCACCAAGTCTTCGGTGGTGAACGAATTTAATCCAGGGAATAACTGCAAGACTGAAACAATTATTTATTTTATTTGATAATGAAAACTCACATATACTGTTTGAATTTAATATCTTGCCTAAAGCTACAAACCTATACTTAATTCGTAACTCAATTTTGAATGTTAATGCACCGGATACACAAATACTTATTCTATTTCAGGTGTGATTCATTTAGAAAACACTTCTCTGAGTTGGCCTTGGAGATTGCAACAGAGTATCGACATTAAGTCGACAACATAACCAACTTAGAGTGGAGGTGAGACAGAATTCACATTTTTAGTTTCTCACAGAAAATTAAATCTGTGAATCTTTATATTTCTCGTAGCGGTAATTTTGCAACCGAATTAAAATTTCCCTTGAAATATTTTGTTAAGTTGATACACTCTGATGAAAGATTAAAGTTAATTGTTACTTTCTGTTGTGAAACCGACATCTTAGGACTGAAAAAAATGAAGATTGAATGTGTGATTTCCTTCACAACGTCGACTGCATGGTCTAAAGATTTCAAATTTAATTAAACTTCTGAAATTAGTTTAATATCAAGTTGGAAAGAGAGTCATGTAATTTTTTCCAACACATTTATTTATCTCAAAAATTCATACAATGTTAATTTCAATCCTTGCAATAATTTCCCTCATTTCATATGAGTTCTCCCCATCGGTCAACTAGCTTCTTGATGCCTTAGTCTTCAAAAAGTTCTCAGGTTATGAAGAGAAAAAGGAATTTTATATCAGTTTTTAGTTGTTCAACGTTTTCATAAATTTTGTTGCTTAAGTGATGCTGCAAAGACCTGAAGAGATGCTAATCAGAAAGAGTAATATTAGGTAAATAAGATGGATTAGGTAAAACTTCCCACTTGAAGTTCATAATTTTTTTTCCCGAGATATTCCTGCTGCATAAGGGCTTGCATTTTCATGGTGAAGTACAATACTTTTTCTTTTGAGGAATGCTAGTCTTTTTCTTGATAAATCAGTTCTTAGATCACCAAGGTGCGAAAACTATCTTGCGGTTGTGATTGTTTGGTTGGGGCTCATAATTTAAAAGACATAATCGTCTAATAGCCCATAATGATTTAATTGGCTTATAATCTACCATAAACCTAGCATGATCTTTGTTGGGTGTAGTCTCTGTTTAGGAATTGGCTCTGGATTTGGTCTAACGATTGTCTTTTACATTGAGTTTTGTAGAAGGAACCCATTTTTCATCTCCAGTGACGATTCTATTCAAAAATGGGTCTCGATGGTTTCTTGAAAGCAAAGATGTGCAGAGTCTGCAGACAGTCAATCTTTGTTTTCGTTAAGCATCATGATTTTAATCGTGGGAATTTCAGTGTCCAAGTTTTACGATCTTTCGTAGTCCATGAAGGTATGACACTATAGTGGTATGATTTGTACTGATTAGTTGGGCTAAGTCTGAGCTGGTTAATTTTAAATGAAACTTAACTGCCTCTCTTATAGCTTTTTGATCAATTGATTTTAGTTGTCCCTGGACAATCCTTGAAATTAAAATCTCGAGATGAGAATTTCGCAAATTCTTGTTGGCATTTTTAATTCTTAAAAACATTCCTTCCATAGACATTTCGAATATTTCTTGCAGCTTATGCAACAGAGTTGTTTTTTTGTATTCATACAGCATAGTGTCTCAGATGCTCCTAATTAATATCCATTTGTTCAGAGTCAAGTCAGTCGAAAGTGATTTAATATTACTAATTATTATTCCTGATTTACTGATTGAGACATTAAACCAATTTAATTAAAAATAGCTAATTGCATAACTCTAAGGAGGTTGTAAAGTGATCAAATGAAATATGCTTGACTTTCTTTCCAACCTAATGCTATTGTGAAAATGATACATCATACGAACTAAAGTCTGAGCTAAAAAACTAATATTAAGAATCCCCACAGGTTTTGTTGGCGGAGACCAAGCTTTCTTTCAAATTCAAATTAAGGACCTCAACAGGTTGTGTAGGCGGATAATGAATTCTATTTCAAGTTTGAATTTGGATCCCAAACAGGTTGACAGGCAGAGTTTTCCTGCTAATTTAAGTTAAGGACCCCAACAGGTTGTGTGGGCGGAGACAGAATTTCAGACAGGGTGGGAATACAAAAGTTTCTGACTGAGAAACACGCTAGGTCTAAAAAAATAGAACAGAATACTGACAGCTTATAAAAATACTCAATACATGATATTTTTGTAATTTGATGCAAGTTTAACGTACGATTTTATCAGTTACTACAGATTTTAATGAAAAATTCCTATATTCAGGGCATGAACCACCTTTAAATTGTTGGCAAACTTAATACATGATGGGTAAAGTTAAAAATATGACGAAAAAAGAAGTAAGTTTAATAGTCAACTACCAGCAGCGAACTTTCCAAAGCAGGAATAATAAAAAATTGTGCTATATTTAAACATGAAAAATATTCTCTTTTACTACTGAAAATATCAAAAACGCAAAACTCTGTTATGTAGCAGGACTATTAAATGTACAGGATGTTTAATAGTCTTCGTTATATTCAGATGTAAATTCTATTATAAACAATAATAATAAATTTGTTTGCAATTTTTGTGTATCAACGAAATCATATTAATTCAAGGAAACATATTTATTATCAGGACTAAAGGTTTAAACGAGAAAATAGCCATTTTAGAGTTGCATAAAGTCGAAAAATCTAAAACGGATTACTGAAATTTTAATTAAAGTTGACAGAATGCTCGTCTGAAGAGCGTTGAAGAAGTCCTAAGAGACTGGACAAGCAGAGAGTAGGTATGGAAAAAAATCGTCCTCAAAATCCCAGAACGTCAAAACTGGTAAAATATACAAAAGAAAAGATCAGAAGGCACCCAAAAAGATCCCTTAGAAATCAAGCACGGAATGTATCCGTCAAACCATGCCCACCATTCTCCAGATAGGCTTGAAGATTTCTCCTCATAAATATCAAAAGAGACATCTGTATCTCTGAAAACAGTGAACAAACGTTTTGCAAGAGCTGAAATTTTTTTCTCTTGTATCGGTGAAGGGGTGCTACCGAACTTCGTGTTCAGTAACGAAAAAATATTTGATGTCCAACAAAAATTGAACGTACAAGAAATAGTAGATTTTGGTCTGCGAGTTGTAGGATTGGCATTTGGGTAGTCACTCAAAGACTAGGAACGATGTATGTACATAAGTGATGGTTTGTGGAATGGGAACAAGTCCATTATTTTTTGTCGATAAAAGGTTAAATTAACCAACAAAATTACCGCCATGACATTCTTGCAGTCATTATTGCCTCGGGTGAGAAGTCAGTTCAAAAAACGCCACTAGGCATTTCCACAAGACTCAGCATTCTCACATGGACTAAGACAATAAAAAAGTGGTTGGCACACCCAGTTCCACACTTCATTTGGATAGAGGAATGTCCTCCTTCATCTCCAGACCTGAATCCTCTCGTTTAAGGTATCTGGTCCGTACTGGAGAATAAGTTTTCAGCGACACAGCACCGAAATTTGTAGTCAAAAATTGAAAGTCAAAAATTAAAATGGAATGGGCCAAAATCCAATGAAAAGTCATTCATGACACGATCAGGGCCATTCTCCATCACATAGTCTCTGATTTCATACAAGTGGTTTCAGCTGAGCCTGAAAATCTTAATTTTACATTATTAGGAAAATTATTTAAACAGGTGAATTAAGAATCTGTACTTATTCAATCATTATTCATTTCATATTTTTGCAGAAATCTTGCCAATTGGTTCAATAGTTTGCAGATATAGTAGAACTCTCAAAAGAAGCTACTTCTGGATGAATAATTCGATCAGTGAGATAGTGTCTTCCAGTTTACTACTCAAGCACCAGCAATAACTTCACTCGTAGGAGCCATCTTTGGAGTAACGTCAGAACAAAATGCGAATAGATCATTCAGGGTTACCGACGATCAGTTGTTTTATAAATCAGAACTTATTAGTGTTTGGTTGATAGTGATATTTAAAAAATATGTTGACTACTGCGTAGATTGAAATCGCACCTGACGAAATTATTTTTTGTGTTTTGGAACTTTCATGATTAAATGATCTTGAAGTACATGGTAAGTTTTTAGTGTTTGAAGAAAACTAGAAATTTTCGCTAGTGAAGTTTGTAATTATCAAAACACATATTTTGACTTGCGTGATGCGGTATAGGAACACATGAGATGTAGAATAGAGTATAGAATTTATTGTTTTTTTAAATTTGATTACTGAGGGAAGAGAACTGATCTAAAGGGAAATTTAGTATCATAAACAGTTGAATAAACATTGAAGAAGCTTCGGAGAGCCAGATTGACAGAAAATTGTCGCACAAGACCTTGCCTATACCCCAAACAGCTGTTTCAAAGACATACGTTTCTGACTCTTTTCCATCAGTGTTGTCGACGAACAAGCAAAAAAATACTAAAAATTTGAATGCACAGAACTGACATGGAAGCCTTTTTTATGACTCATTGATATAGCTGCAATATTATTCTAAAAACTTTATCTCAGATACAGAAAGGCAGAATTTAAGATTTCAGTGAAAGAATGTTTTACTGTCACGAGTATTTCATCTCATGTACTTGAAGCAACTGATGTGGAATTATTCATGACCTGAAGGAGTTGTTACTTTCTCTCTAGCCAGGCAGTATTGTGTGGAGGCAGTATTGTGTGCAGGCATTATTGTATGGATGCAATATTGTGTGGAGGCAGTATTGTGTGGAGACAGTATTGTGTGGAGGCAGTATTGCGTGGAGGCAGTATTGCGTGGAGGCAGTATTGCGTGGAGGCAGTATTGTGTGGAGTATTGTGCACAACTTTATCGCATTAATCTGCTCTCACTGCTCCTTGGAGTATTGATGACCCTTATTTTTTGTCAGTGCTGTCTAATATTTGTGTTTCTTAATTATTTAACATACTGGAGGTGATAAATCGATCTCCTCACGTTTCAGAGTCGCTTCTACGCTATCACGAAGAACCCTGCAAATTTACTTATAAATAAGTTGGCCTTAAGATAAAATCAACTCTGAGTCAAAAGGCTATGTCGAATAATTTTTGAGGATTTTTCAGATAGAGCGATGCCTTTGTCTAACCGTATAGGTTAAAAGCAAGCTTGTAGCATCGTTTGCCCGTCAGTTCTTCGCTATCAATTTTGTCTGCTCAAGTTGAAGCTTTCTCTCTGGACTAATTGACAGCTGCTTTGTCGATAAGAATTCGAACATAAGTTCTACCTGACTGCTGTGTCTTATCTGGCCTGAGTATACATGCTCTATATCCCGCTCAGGTGATCGCTATCACGCCCTTCAAACGCTTGCAACATGGACAACAACACATGGTCCACCCACAGGACGGTTAGCACTGGCATCTTACCAGCAGTTTGTCCTGCCAAAATCAGTTTCATTCAAATTTCGCCTCGGGAATACCGGTGTCAAATTTGTTCAGTGTTTAATTCAATTCTGACGGCCACTATGGTGAACTGTTAACATTATTCCAATGGATTTTAATTCTGACTCTAAGCTTAAAAGCACTACTTAGCACAGACACTCTTCTTTCTTACTTTGGCGAGGCTAGGCTCAGCATTAGGTGTGTTTGACTGGGCGCTGCAACTTGCAGTATGACAAACTTGTTGAACGTCTAGGAGCTTCCGATCGATCCGATAGCTTGTCACCATGTGAATTTATTTGATATCTAGCAATGGTTCACAGGTTACTCGAAATTATGTGTGTAAATTGGGCTGGTGTGACTACTAATGAAGCGGCCAAGAATGTTTAAATTCTTCGTATGGTCGACCGATAACTGCCGAAGCTTGGGTTGGTTTTAGTTATTTATAAAAGGTTTCAGGATACACCATTTAAAAGTTTGCAGATTAAATTTACGTTTATAGAATAGAAATTATCCAAATTGTTCACGAAGTTACAAAAAATTTCGCATGTGGCAGCTAATAGAAGGTTCTTATCAACTTGAATTAACTTTTATTTTCCGACAGTATTCTCAAAGATTTACTTCTGGGACTATTTTCATCACATAGTAATCAGAACACTATAAAGAACGTAAGTTTTTAGGCTTAATTTATGTGAGTGATTGTTTATTTGCTATTCTCCTTAAGGTTAAACGAGTGAATATTAGGATGCTTAATTGAAAACGAGCATTGTTTGCTTTTAATTTAGCATGAAAGTCGTAAGTTCAGACCCAGCACAATTTTTTGACTTAGTGAGAAGGTTATGGGGTAAGTTCCAGTATTGTTGTTTCTGTTGCAGTCACGTGTGAATTTAATGTTAGAAAAGACACAAATACTCGTATGAAATATCGAAAGACATAAATCCAAGGTATCAGTTCAATTTTTTTAAGTCGGTCTCGACACATTGAACGATCACGTTAAGCATATTTTAGTGTAAGTTCACACTGTAAGGCATCATTTTAAGGCAGGTTAGGTTAGGTTAGTAATACTTAGGTAGTAATATTTTTACTATAATATTGACCGCTGACCTTCGAGATTCAGTCAAGGAAGCAGGCTTGCTCTATAACCGACAAGAAGAATACATTCAAGGAAGATTACGTTGAGTATATCTCAGAACATCAAAACAAATGTTTATTGTAAACATTTTGACAATACAGAAACATGCATCACTAGTCTTTGCAGTATTGCCTTCAATTTAATCGTCAGTTAACAAGCAGTTTTTTTACAAGCAGTTTTGATCCAAAAGTGACTTTCTGTCAACAGGAAAGCTGTAAAACTCCTCCATGAGAGGGACAGTCCTCGTACAGCTCGATTTATCAAGGATAGCTCTGTAGTGCTTCGTTGAGGAATGTTATTTCACTCTTCATATTCTCCTAAACTCACTCCTTCTGATTATCACTTGTTTATTGGACTACAGACCCATTGGATAGTGTTAGGATCCCACTAAATAATAATACCCAACTTGTTGCTTGCTTGTTGGTCCGTCTCTCCGTCACGCTCTTAAGGATTTAGATAGGAGGAAATTCGTATACGAGTAACAAGATGGGATAACATGAAATTTCAGCGCTAAATTATGGTGGGAAATACAGTATGTCCCACAAAAACCCGAATCCGTATGTCCCGTATCAGTAATACCATCATAAGAATACCATAAGCATTTGATTTCTAGCAAAATTATCCCTCAAAATTAATTTATAGAAAAGAGCATACAATAAGTCGAATGATGGTATTACTGATACGGTTAAATAAACACTCGGTTTGGGTTTTTGTGGGACATACTGTATAGTTTCTGGAATATATATTCGAAAGTCAAAATACTGTATTAGAGCATTTGATCTTGTCGTACATAAGCTATTTCGCATATTTTTTCAGCTGAATTTCTTCGTAGCTGTTGAAACTTCGCCCGGAGTAGAGGCCAAGTATTCGGAGTACAGGCTCCTAGTTTAATGATACAGTTTGTTGCTTGCTTGCTTGATCTGCCTCTCAGTCATGCTCTTAAGGATTTAAATAGGAGAAAATTCGGTAGGATATACTTGTATTGTAAGCATTGTATTGTGGATACCAAAGACAGTGTCACCCTCTTCAGTGTGAAAACTCCTTCAGTATAGAAATGCCTTCACAAAGCCTGCGTCCACTGGCAACTAAAATGGAACATTTCAGTAAAAAGTACTTGAATTTTTACGTGTGTGTCTACTAGTATCATAAGAAGTGATTGAAAAACTGGATTCGTATCATATACTTCACGATCTAACTAAGTTTGCAACTATTAGCTACTTTCTAAATTAGCTGAGGTTGTAGAAAGCAATGGAAATAGTGCAAGTGATAAAATACATTTATAGTAATTGGTTTTTGTCTCCTATATAATAAACCGAAACTCGGGTATGACGTTTGTTTCAGCCTTAATGAATTGAAGTGTCATTCATCTGCATTGCAACCGAAGGATTTAAACACCAGAATACCAAATTACATAAATTGTGTTTTTCTTTTCCGACTATTCTGAAAGCTCAAACTGAGCAATGATGGTGCAACAGATGCTGGCCACGTCGTAGCGAGACTTATCAGCGTCTTGTTCTGCAGTTAAGAACAGCTTTTTCCTTGTTAACTCCGATTTTGGTGCGTAGAAAGTATGTTTATCTCAGCCGCTACCAAAGCTACTGATCGTGAGGACTTGTCTGACGACGTCCTCACAAGATTGCCATGATTAGTTACAGCCCAATAGAAGAATGCCATGTCCATCGCCTTTGTTATCTTACACGAAAAGGGTTCACGAACTCCGTACAATCGCTTGTTTTTCTGCTAAGTGACTTGAAAAATATTTCGTCAGGTACAACCAACTTTTGTTAACGAAACCAATCTCAAACTTGTGTCGTCTAATTACTGCTTTCATGCACTTGAAGAAGTTTTACAAGTGCATAAATTTTAATGAGGTGTGAACCTGTAAACTGAGAAATATAGGTCAGCCAGTATAACAGGTTGTATTTAAATTCGTCAATAGTCGTAGAAAAAGGAGAAGAGATTTGCTGCATGGAATTTTCAAACACTCTGACCTCTCAGCCTGTTCTGGAGAAATCGAACGGATAAACTAACTTTTATACTATTGCTGAACAGGAAAACATATTGAGGATTGAGCGGGTGAAATGAATGTAATTTCATCTTCTTTAATGATCATTTTCCACTCACGGCTTTTACAACCTTAGGCAATTTGATTTGAAATTAGAAAGAAATCGAAGGGACGTTTTTCAAGCTTTGAAAGCACGAACGTAAAACATTATATCTACAAACTAATTTCATTTCAGTTATTTAATTTATTCATACTTTACTTTTATTAATAGAATATGTTTGGTTTTATTATCTCTCGTTTCACTGACGTCAGAACTTGCTGGAAGAACAGTTTCACGGGACAGTTTTTGAACGTCAAGCTGCAAAAGAATTCAAAATATTGAAAATACGTTTGGCTCATGGCGAAAACACATGCAGCTTCCAAGTAACCAAATTCTGTAGAAACATAAATTGAAGATTCCATTTGCAAAGATAGGAGCAACATAGAATGCTAAAACATCTAAAATATCAGCACAGAATGAGGTTTTGTTCAGGTATCGAATTAATTTTGTCATCATATATAAAAAAAATTATTATTCAAGTCGTCTGAGACACGAGCTAATTCCCCCTTGAACATTGGAGCATTATGCATAAACAATATTTTCCTCCAAAAATGTACCACCAATTTAATTCGATATATCAAATTTCCTGGTTAAGTGGGATTCCCACAAACCAGGTATGTTACCTACCTGCAACTATTATAACTTTTGAAATTTTCTAATCGTACAGTATTTTACAAAAGAAAGTTGATGCAAACAACTAGAACATATATTGAGGAAGGATATCATCACAAGCAGCAATAATGAGCTTCAAATTATTTTACGTCCTTTAGATAGTAGAACTTGAGCCAAACAGGATCATTTAAGCTCCGGACTGTGGCGATAATACACTAAAGTAAAGTATATCATCGCAGGCAGCGCTACGGCACGCGCTCGCTTATGTTATTCGCTCACAAAATGCGCGATAGGATCGTATTCGGTCGCCCTCGCCGGTGATTGCTGCTATGACAAATTATTCGAGAACGTTGAGCCCAGACCCCAAATCCCCAGCCATTTGCGACCCCATCACAGCGATGTTTATCCGTGACAGCAACCCTGCCCTCGCTTCTGTTGGTGAGGAAGAGAATAGAGCTCACACTTATCACCTACAATGCAGGATGCAGGGGTAACGTATTGCATAAAATGTGATATGAATGTTTGCGAAGCTAATCATGTTCTTAACTCATTTTGCGATGAGGGGAGAGTAGCGCGCGACTGAACTAAATTTCTATACATATATCATGTAAGCGTTTGTAAACTTGCTGAAAAATATAGTTTGTATGATTGCACATTTGGATTTTTACATAATGATTGAGGAGAGGAGAGAAATAATTCTTAAAAAAGTACAGTAAAAATGAAAGAAAAAACAGAAATTTTGGAAACATGAGTTAAAAAAATTTCACAAAACATGTATATGGACTTTCTTGAACCCGATGCTAATGTTACATAAGGACATACTGAGATAATGAAATCTGGATCGATTAGGAGCTGGATGATTAAAACCTGGATGTCACAGCCAGTCTAATGGAATAAAAGCGATGTATGCCACTAACAGCATCATCCTTATATGAAGTTTAGCGTCATAGTCCGAGAGTCTTCCTCGGTTCACGGTAATGGTAATAATCACATCGTAAAAATGACCATGAATTTAACAGACTACAAAGGAGTTTTAGGACAAAGTCTTTATGTTTCTTTGGAGGAGCTTGGACGGGAAGAAGGATGGATCTTTCAAAAAGATAATGATCAAAAGCATACTGCGTAATATTCTAGCAAATGGTTCTGTCAAAGCAACATAAAGGTTTTAAAATAGCCTAGTCAATCGTCAGTTTTGAGTCCGTAAAAACTTGAGCCGGACATTGAAGAATATGGTTCATTTGTAGCATCCCAAGACCTTTGCTAATTTCAGAAAGATTATCGTGATGAAAATATGACTCAACTAAGTACTTTATCTACCAATATTCGATTTTCACGGAAGCATTTTCCTCTGAAGCCTTCTATAATGTCATTATTTTCATAGATTCCTTTTTTTCTTTTTAAATGACGCTATTAACTTAATACTAATACGCATCTATTTTACGCGAGCAAATTTCAAGTTGCTCATTGAAAAATTTCTTAAATCACAATTTCAAAGGTGTACGAATACATGTATATTTCCACCATCGTATATTAACGGGTAAATCAAATTCACAAAAAGTTTTCCCAGAAACTTCACTCTTCCTTAACAGGGTTTGCAGAAACACTTTCACGCAATGTACTATGCCCTTCATAATTTTCTATACCGGTGACTTCTATCATATGTTGTACCGCCATGAAAGTTATCGCTACGTAATTGCCCTAAAACGAAGTTGTTTCTTTCAGACGTTATAGAAGACAATTTACTGAAATTTTTTTACACTACTCTCTAAACAAAAACATCAGTTATCAATTTACTTAGCTTCATTAACGTCCAGGAACAAATGTATACATTAACTAATGAAAAAATTAAACTATTTATTCTTTGTGCAGTCATCTTGAATAACTCATGTAGTTCGGGGAGAAGAATAACAAGATTATAGTTATTAATTTGGCCACAAAAAACCTCGTAAAGGGATAAGCGTGGAGGTCATGCGATAGCAACACATAAGCTCCTTAGTATTCTGTTGTTGAGCCAAGAGAATTATGATTCTGTCATGTATTCTTGTCCTTGGGAACAGTGAGGTCAGTGACCCGCCTGATCAGCTCCCAGATCTCTGTTGTACCTCGTTGTTACTCTACGCGCAGTTGGAATTTCCTTATCACCCATACAACTACTTTTCAGTGTACTCATGGGTTTGGGTTTTTCTGTTTTTAATGGGAGAAAAAGGTTGGACATCAAGCTTACAATACAGACTGAAAACTCTTCTACCAACAGCAGCAAAAGCGATATAAATTTTTAGAAATAAAGTAAGTGAATGTGGTTCACAAAAACATAAAATGTCATGTTGGTTAACTTAATTTTTAGAAAATATAATTTGTTGAATTGCTATCCTCCTTGTAGCAAGATTTAGTTTATCTATTCTTTTATTATCGCGTGAGCGTTTTCACATTATAAATTAAAATTAGTACCATTGAGTGAACTTTCGAATCAGTGACAGAAGTTCACTCAATCGTCGAAATTTTACTTTTTAAAGTTTTTATATTCTAAAGACCAAAACAGTCCTGAGAGTTTATCCTAACGCAGGTCTTCAGATCTCATGCTTCTGTCAAGCGATTGGTAAAACTGGAACTTGTTTTCATCCCGTGATTTCTCGTAAGTCAACGATACGTACGAAGAAAACCAAAATACCAACTTTTTATTTCCAAAAAAGGTTTAGGATCAATTTTACTAATTTTCAGAACTTTTTCACATTCGTGCATTAATGTGCGTATACAGTATGAACAAAAGTATGGGGCGGAGGGAAAGTAAGGATATATTACGAAGTATAAGTCCACCAATAGCAAACTCATATCTATTTCAAAGAATCAGATAAGGAAAATGCTCGGAATTTTCTACATTATTTTTTACGCATAGCGATCTCAAGTTCCTTCTTTGTAAACAGATCTAGCCGATGTTTCTGCCATCACCAAATTCAAAACAGCCATTGACATTATTGTTTTAATAAGAACTGGAGGACACGCTTACTGATAGCATGTACATAAACGCCTATAAAGCATAGTCAGGATGTATTAGGTTGAACGTAAATGTTCACGAACACGGATGCTGGAAAGCTAGCAAAGCCAACGCAAGTTTATAATATCAGGACACTAATTTGTGGTATTGTGTCTCACCCTAAGAATACAGGATGAGAAATTAAAAGTGACGTTTTTCAACTACTACTCTAACTGTAGATCGAGAATATTTTCTTAATAAGTAAACTATGTAATGCAATTAGTAAATTAGTATCATTAAGTTTTTTAATTCATGATTGGATAGATACGTTCATATGTTTCTGTCGTATATTGTAATAGTCAAGTTTCTTTTTGATTGAAGAAATATTACGTAAGAAGGCTACAAATCATTCTGCTTGAAAATTAACAAAAAAAGACATTACAAAACAATTATTACATATCATTTCATATTCATTTATCGTGTTCATTGTTTCAACCTTTAGCTTCTTGTGTTTGACGGCGCAAAAATCGGAGCAGTACAGTATCAAATTGTACAGTTCAGCATCGACAAATATAATAGTTATGCCAGCATCGATTTCCGTTTGACTTGTAACATATGTAAGTCAAACACAGAACATGAGATTAATTGTCATTAAGTCACTAAAACCCCGTAATCATTAACAATTTATGATAGATTTCCGCTTCTGAGGTCTCAGCCTGACTTTATGTTTTCATCGAATTTATAAGTTTTCTTTTCCAAACGCATTAAAATGTTTCTTCTTTCCCCAAAGTCTGTGCCCTAACATGGTTTCGAACTTCTGCTGTACATGAGCGGCTTATGGTGAGCTCAGAACAATTGCCGTATCTGCTCTACTGTTCGCTGGTCTGCACACGAGTGTAAGGCGCATTTGAGTTACGGCAAACGGAAGATGTTGCTTGAAGTTAGGAGACTGTTGTATTATCCCGAGCAGTCGTTTGAGCGTCGCCTGCCTAACTAATGGTGTTGGTAGCTAAGCGGCCGAGGCACTAACGCCACTCGCAATCTCAACTCTATGTAATTAGTAAACTTAGAGCCAAGGAGCTCGTGTCTTGAATTTTGAAACTCCAAGTCATTTTCTCGAGGGTCAGAATTGAAGCGAAAATAGAGCGTTGTAGAAATTTTCTCATGGAAATAATGAGACTTCTTATTTCTGGGCTTCATTGCTGAGATTATACACGGACGTAACTGGAATTTACATAAAGTATCGGAATTATGAACAAAACAGTGAAAGTATGATACCTGATCAAGTATCTCTAAATGTCTCCATAAAATGAAAAAGAGCATCTGTTCAGTAAATAGTTTTGAAATACAGCGGAAGCATATAATTTGCAGGAATCTTGAAAACCAAAGCCAGAAATAAGAATGAAGTAAATAATACAAACGTTGTTGTGATAAAGAAAACAAAATAATATCATTTCCATTTAAGATTTCGTGTTTCTATTCCTACAATATCGTGACATGTCCTCATTGGCGAATTAAGATTTTCTAAAAGTAGTTTTTGGAAGTGACCTTTTAGGAGTAAAATGTAACATCATTAAGCTGTGCTAATCCCACGCTGGTCTGAGAAAAACATCTGTCAGGCGCCGCTAAATAACTCCGAGGAAGTTTCCGGAGCCCCGACAGAAGGAGCGCGTCGCGATTTCCATATCCCCGTGTTTTATCAAGGCCCGAGCCTGACACCCTCTTGCTAATGGTCGCCTCTCCTGCGCCAGGAAATTGGCCTATTCACACCAGGAACTCAAACTGAGAACCAGTCCGATTTATAGTCACGATTCCGCCAGCTCGATGAAGGATTTCGATAGCTGTGTTCTCCGGTGCTCCGGAGGACGGCCAAAATAGCTTCTGTAACGGTCTTTTAGCGTCCGCTTTTTTTTGCTCGCTCTGACGACGATCGTTCCCTCTTTCTCTTAACGTCTCATGCTCCTGTCGGCCGATGTCCGAGCACGTGACGTGCCTGGCAAGGAACGCACGACTTGTCTTGTTACTTTTTTCTGCTCTTCCTGCTCACTCACTCAGCTTTCTGATGTTGATTCTACTAAATATCTTGCTTAGGAGTGAAACGACAGAAATAAAGTTTATCACTTCAGTTGAAAACAGAACAGATAGTTTAACGGTAAAACAAAGACAAGGATAATCAATTATTTACAGATTTAACTAAGAAGAATACCATTTCACTATTTCTCCCAATGTGATTCTTTGCTTCAAATCGTTTTAATTTAGTGATGAATGAGAATCTAAATGTACATTGCATGCTGCTAGTTCACAGCTATGCTTTTTCCAAAAAATAATGTAGATACCAGAAATAAAATATGGAAACGTAACATGATATGATCCAAAAGAAACATAATTTTTTAAAATACCATGTAATTTGATGCACGTCAATGCCATTTTTTCTTAAACCCACAATCACATAAATATAGATTAATTTAAAGGTTCATTAAAGTGAGTGCAATGTACTGAAAAAATATAGAGACAATGTCCCTGTGATGTGATTGAGGAGTGAAGTTCATCACGTCTGAAAAAAGAAGGTAAATTCTTCAGAATTGTCATGAGTGCCTAGATGTTGGCGAACTGAAAGACTCTGGAGGGCCACCCTGTCACAATCAGATACAGACGCCCGGTGGGGGGCAGACTCTTTGCTTCTTCAGTAGAATGATCGAAGATACCGCGAGAGGGTAGCAAATACTCTTACTTTACGGGCTTGAAAGAGGGACCATTCATTTGCGTGAATCTGATGAAAGCTATCTGCATTGGGCAAAACTGGACTGGGTCACTGCTTTTCTTGACATTGTGAATGTTTATTTGGATGTGTATTTAATGACCAAGTTCGAAGCATCAGTGATAATTTGTCTTAGGAATATGCACACATCGGTGAAGCAGTTCCATGGAGCTTTCTGATACACTCGGAAATATGAGGTGATTTTAAGTTTGAGTTCTTCTCAACTTACAAAAGGATAAAGGACTCACTATCATTGAAAAAGTCCTGCTAACAGAACAGAGAGCCTTGTGGGATTCTGGTTCTTCGGCCGGTAGGAAGGCTTTGCTTGGAGCAGCAGCGCTGTAACATGATCTCACTGTAGTGAGAGACCCTCGTGTGTAGGAAAGGCAGAGCACTGATATAGCCCACCCAGGTGCCGTGACTGCTTAAAGTCATCAGTTAACCAACAAATATACCATCATAATTCAGTATCATGTTTCTCTATAACAGCATCGTTCACTTGCAAATATTTTCACGAAATCTTCATGGACACAGGAAGCTTATATTTCAGACGCGAAGGTCTTTTCAAAAAAGGCAAGTAATATAGCGATAATTCTACATGATAGCCGGTGCATGGATTTCAAAAGTTAGCGTCAGTGATTTCATGACCATTACTTTTTTCCTATATACGATAAAACAACGCTTCTAAAATCAAATTCAAACAACAAAAAATCGATTACAATTTTTCTTACTAAGAATCATAAATATGGACATTAACTTTTATGCTGAATGCAAGAAAACAGTTGTTGATAGTTGAAGAACTGAAAGAATTTCGGTTTTATAGACAGAATCATTTATTAATCTTAAATTATCAATGCTATTTTCTTTAGTGTGTCAGGTTTAAATGACATGAGGTAGGTTGTCCCAGCAGGGAAATTACATGGGAGAGTTTGGCACAGGATGTGTCTGAGTATGGGAGGAGAAATAAAAAGCGATACTGGGAGGGGAATAGAAACATGCGCATTGAGCATGTGTTTTGAGTGGTAGTGCTCTATCGATGGAGGCTGTTATTGACATGATCTTTTAAATAATACTAAGAAAACCTCGTGGGAATAACCCAGCTATTGGCTGTGAAGGAGTTCACCTCATTTACATTTTGTGATTTCCTTTATTTATTGTATATTCAACAACAATTTTCTTAGATATCAAAGCACTTCTATTAATTCTGCTGAGAAGTTAAACTTTGATGTGTGCTTCAATATCCATTAATTTTGCTTAACAATGAAACTGTTTTAATGTAACGCTGAAAGAATTGTGAAGCATATTGAAGTTTTCTGGACCTTGTCAAGTAGACTTGTTTAGTATCGGAGAATGATTCAAGGGATGTTCTAAAATGGTGATCATTGAATTAAAACAGCCCCGAAGTATACTATCTATTTTTTTGACAACATGTGATACAGTATAATTCATAGTATTTCAGTTTAGTTCAAAAATTTATTTGTATTAAATATTGTCGCTAGCTGCGTCATGAATGAATCTCATTCTACGAAGGATAAGGTCAGTGTGCAAGCGTAATAACAAAATTCTGTGCAGTCACTTGTTGAACTCGGAGGTCCTCAATTGATTTAATTATTAATACACCAGAATTTAAGAAGGGCCACTGGCTCCTCTAATGTTTATTCTCCGAAGCGATACCGCAGTTTCTCCGGATTTATGTTTTGTAAGCAAATGCTCTTGATGTTGTCTTGTGAGTTCAAACTGATCAACAGATGGCTACAAATTGCTATAGTTAAGCGTATAAAGTATAAAAGTTGAAGCAATTGTTGGAGGCCACGGCTGCACTGCCGTCGGTTAAGCGTGCAGACGAGGGTAATCTTGTAACGAAGTAGTGCCAGTCAAGTACAGCACTCCAGAGCACTCTTAAAGCAAACGGAATGAGTTCCTTCATTAGTTTATTGCAATATTATACTTACTATTATACTGACTATATTACACAGACTATTATACTGACTATATCATTCTTACTATTATACTGACAATTATACTGACTATTTATGAGTCTTGTTTTTTGATATAAGCAGTTGTGAGTTCTCTTTTAATGCTTATTAACAAAGAAAATCACACTTATGCCTTCTTCCAGGCTTTTTCTTTCATATCTGAAATAGAAATGGTACATATTTCCCTGTAGGATCTGTTCTTTCAACTTCCAATTAAATATTTTCTCATCAGTCATGCAGTTTTTACAGTATTTGCTCTCATTTTATTCATTGTGACTCAAGTTCTTCAACTTCGTAATAACAAAACTGAAAATTTTCAATTAACTAATTTTATTCCATCTGTAGGCGACCATTTACGCTGTGTGTTTTGACTGAATTACAAGTGTTTTTCATAATAGAATATAAAATCTTCATCAAAGGAGTGGAAATCCATGTTGTCTCTGATATAATTGTTATACACAACATTCACGCTATTTCAAATGTCAGTACATACCGAATAAAGTTTTGGGCATTAAGTTGAGAGGCAGTAGCTGTTCATCGCAATGCAAGCAATTTAAACCAGAATATCTCGTTTCGAAACGCAGGTATGACCATGAACATCACGTTTTAAGACGCAGGTATGACCCACAACAGCATGTTTTAAGAGGCGGGTCTGACCCAGAACATTACGTCTTAAAACGCATGTATGACTAAGAACATCACGTTTTAGGACGCAGGTATACCCAGAACATCAAGTTTTAAGACGCATGTATGACCCAGAACATCACGTTTGAAAACGCGGGTATGACCCATAACATCACATTTTGAGACGCATGTATGACCCAGAACATTACGTTTTAAGACGCATGTATGACTCAGAATATCACATTCTGAGACTCAGGTATAACCCACAACATCACGTTTGAAAACGCAGGTATGACCCAGAACAGCACAGTTTAAGACGCAGGTATCACCTGGCAACATGATCAGTCATCTTCTGATGCAAATATATAGGCATAAATGGCCTATTAAACATCCAAACAGTGGGTAAGATGAATTCAGGAAAGCAAAGTTTAGCACTTTGTATTTCCGAGACACACCTGATGGAGGTAATAAGAACTCGTACAGGGTTCTTTGTAATAAGATATTAATTGTATGTATATAAAGCAGGTAATACGTACTCGTTAAATTTGACTTGTAACTACTTTTGAGTACACAATATTATAGTAGGATGTAAATTTATTTCCAGCTCATTATTTTGTGTCTAAAAATTCAATGATTTATTTTTACATATGCGTTAAAACCTACTGTTGAATACTGTATGAGAAATATTCGTGTAAAAGGCTTAAATAACAAGAATCAGAAAGATTAACAATTGGGATAAAACTCTAATAAGTAATTATATACATTTTCAAATTCATAATTTTTAGATCAGGATACATCCAACTGCAAAAGAAAGCAAAAGTGTTCTACAAATTCTGGAACAACATTTTTAACTGTACCATTTCTCAATTCGTGCCGTTTTCCACCCAGTACTTTTCAATACCATTTCCTTAAATCCATCTAAGATCGGTTGATACGTTGTAGACAAACTTTATTTTTTTTGGTTTGCTACGAGTCTACGTAGGCATACTGGCAGCAAAGACTTCTGTATGACCCTCTTACGCTATGCGAGATCGCCATTAAACTGCGGCCATAAGCCGTCCTCGCTCGCTGCTCTCCCTAAACATTTCAATTCTTGACACCTACATTTATGCTGTGCTCAAGAAAAAGAACAAGCAATCTTGCAGAGCACTTTAGCTTGCGGTATCAACACCAAGAAAGTCGTTTAATTTCAAGCTCCATCTTTATAGAGTGCCCTGTTATGCCCACTAAGCTCAATCCAATTCCAGCGAGTTCATTTCAAGGCTCGATCAGATAAACTGGGTTTGCTCACTAAATCATCGGCAGGCAATTCCCGAGATTACCCAGCAAACAGTAAAGTGGCGCCAGAGGTGCCAACGAGCAGTTAGTTCGCGCCATTTCTTCGCCTTGATCACCCAAGGCGGGAGATGGAAGGGCAGGTACACACCAGCAAAGATGCAAGGGCGTAACCGAGTTCAGACGCCTTGGCCTTCCGATAAGTCTTCGCCCCAGCTAGAGGCATTGTCGACCTGCACCAGTCGTGTAGCGAAGATTCGCATTTGCAGTTCAACAATTTCTCATTTTCAAGTGGGTTGACTCCCGCTCGATACAAGTTTTTCCATATGCATTTATTCCTGTCGATTCATATTTTTCTTTTTCATTCGCAACATTACAACTCGTGTGATGGGATCGAGCTGATCAAAACGTAAAGAAATGTACTCTACGACTAAAAAATTTGTTCTGGTCATGGTCGAATATGTTCGAAAAAGCAGTTTCGGTAGCTCTTTCACTTATCGATAAAATAAAAATATGACACTGGGTGAGAAAAATAAGCATATCTGCTGCTCTTGCACTATGGTGAACATACGATGAAAGTTATGTTATATTCTTTTCAAATCATTGTTTTACTGAAAATCTCTTGTATATTTTTTCACTGACTTTATTTTCTATAGTTCATAAATATTATTATCCACTAATAATAGAAGTAAATAGGATAAAAAATCTTGAAATATTTGGTTTTAGACAGTACATTACACACGCACCTTGATTCCTTGGATCATACGGCCAAAAATGCAATGCTTTTATTGCGTTTGTGGAACCAAATCACTTACAGTGGCCAACCAACGGTTATCACTGCTGGAAATTTTTTCGTGTCCTCGATTTCGTTTTTCACCCTTTACGCCCGGCTGTGACGAATTCGTCACAGTGAAAAGCAATACTTATAGCGACTGTAATTAAAAACATAAAGTCTAGCAAAGGTGTGTGACGACTACGGATTGTGTTCTGTTTATGCTCAGTCAAGTGTTGCGTTATTATTCGCACCGGCTTACTAGTTTCAACACATGCAGTGCGGAAGGAGTGAACTGCTAAAATTAATTCAGGAAGTAAAGGGTTAATAAAGAACTTATTCACGATTTATCTCTGTGTTATGAGTTTTCATCATTTGAATTCAATCAGAATAATATTTAATGTCGGCACATTCATGTTTTTTTCCTTTTTTATTCATAATTTCTTATATAGCGAAACTGAAAACCCTCGAGAACGTTAAGTAATCCTTGGATTACTCCATATGTCCATATGTAACTACCAGCACAATAGATCTTAACTCTTGAAGATTACCACATCGCAAAACTCTAACGTCCGTCGCTACTCTGGCTGTCTAACCTACTTTTCTACCTCCCAACGCGCAGGTATCAACTTCCAACATCACGCATGTATCGTGACAATAAATTGTGTGGAACTTAGTGGCCACACAGGGAGCAGCAGCATAGCGTGCACTACTAAATAGTACAAAACAACCAGGTATGTTGGGGACGTGAGTTACGAATGTTGGGCAAAATAGGACTGAAAAATGACACTTATACATCTATACATACTGGTTATATTACTTTTGCTATTGACTCATCAAACGCATGGGACAATAGCGAGGTTGTATGGATGACTTCGTTTAGAGTACAATTATTGAAATGGATGGTCGAGATCAGGGCTGATGCAAACTTCTCAAAAACGAAGGATAATTTTGCCACCGCAATTAATGTACAAATGAACTACCAGTTCATTGGGTATGAGCTAGTGTATTATAGAAATATAAAAGGGTTTTGTAAGTGGTGTAGCTTCCATCGCCATTTTTACCAGAACACAGCAAAACTATTAATCAAACGCCTTCGCATTAGTTACCTATGACCTTCTATATTTCATTGTCTTTCAACGAGTATCCCCTCATTAGAGCGTTAAAAAACTGCTGCAAGAACTTTCTTAGCTCGCTCCTCTTACAAGTTTTTAACCAAAGTGGCGATTATATTATTGTACCCTGTTTGTGTCGTTGAATTCAAGTTTATTCCCTCGCATCTGTCTGATCAGGAAAATCTTCCTTTTTTGATTTAGTCTCTAGAAGCAAAACAGAACGAATATTATTTGAGGGTATGTTAGTAAATTCAATCATAAAGTCCCAAACTTCAAAAGAAAGATTTTTGCTAGAATCACCTTAGCAGGTTCGAGTAATCTACTAAATTTAATGGCAATGGTATCATCGACTTAATTCGACTGTCTTCTACCATATTTTGCATGCGGGATACAGTTTCTCCATATCTTGCAGTGATAATATTAAGGCGCAATTTTATCCGTATAAACAGTTAATTCTAATTCATGCTCAAATAGAGATATTGTACATCGAAATTGTGATATGATCGTGTGCATTACAATGGCAACATTTTAGTGATGCGGATCTATATATATCGAAAATCAACATAACATAAGTGATTATGGTTTTCAAGATGATGAAGTCAGAATTTTATATCACAGACTAATCTTTCTTCCACTGAACAGAGCAATAAAATTATTTTAGATAACTTGCTCATAAAGAAATTGACAGGTTAATAACATAATTTTTCTCGAAACACGTTGCTAATTTAATTTGTGTTTCACAACCACTGAAGAAAAACTTTGGCCTCTCATATTTTTATATCTGACTTAGTTTTTTCATATTAAATTCTTGGAGAGAAATAATTGCCATTTAAATAAAACCCCACCATCGTCGATTTAAGATGGTTCAGGATGGTGGTTCTTCACGATGGATTTAAGATGATTTTTTTATTTTAACATGGTTCACGGTTCAATTTGAACCCATTTTCAAACGCAAGTCAAATTATCAAGAAGCTAAAGACTTTGCATAGCAGGAATGAAGCTCGTAGAGCAGAATGACCAGTATCAACTAGTACTGCTAGCAATCACTCACACCTTTTATTATACTTAGTGAGCGTCTCCTATGTGTTATACTTGGTGAGCGTCTCCTACAACTGGCTCATTGGTTTTTGCTAAGCCAACATATTTTTTGGCACTCCTATATTTGCACAAACATTTCAACTTCACTTCATATTCTAAGTTCAATATAATTTTTTTTCGTTGGAAGTAATTTCGCTCATAATTTGCGCATTGCACAATTACATATTTTATTCACTTTGATACATGCATGTGCATGTATTCTAAAAAACAGTCAGAGTAAGATTTGAGGACTAGCGTTGGCTGGGGCTTTTATAACGGACTTAAAAGATAGCACACAATACATCCAATACACCATCCTGATTCTTGGATGAAGTGTGACCAGGTCTCGGCATATGACATAACAAACTGCATGGTGAGGCTGCAGGGCGCTGAAGAGCGATTGTGGCCCGTGGGTCAACCGGCGGAAATCGTCACCATTCCGCCTCATGCGTCTTTCTTTAGGTAGTGAAATCCAGTTTTTGTACATCGATTAAACGATGTAGTATCTTATGGTTGGACTGCTGTGCATGTGAATAATTGAATTTAACATTTAATATGAAACAGTTATCGAGGAAGTGTTTTCTCAAATCAAAATGAAGAAAATTTCTCTTGAAGGCTAAACTTTACGCATCTCCAGGTATTCTGGTCTTCGGTACCTGTATCTGACTCAGTAAGCCACTTCACTGACTTGATGTTCACGTTTTAGAAGATGAAATACATTTTGAAGATAGATAATTTAGATTCTAGATTATTCTTGCTCACAGGGAAATTATTCTGTCATGAAATAAACTGGAATGTTTATTTGTGATGTTAGAATAAGTAATGTCACGACCCCAAACAGCCAGTTTCCTAGATACACAAAGAACTTAATATTCTCATTTTTTCAACATATGTATTTTTTAACGATATAATAGAGCTTCAATAATTTACTGGGTTGATTTCTATTCTTTTCCTGAAAAATTCTAGTAGAGTTATTGCGGATTTATTACTCATATAGCTTGATTAAACACTAGTGTCACCTGCGCTGCATGTTCTCTCATTATTGCGTTACAATTAACGGACAGAAAACAAGTGGATTGACCAAGAAACTACGATACGAGAATCGTGAGAAATTAATACATAAATTGCATGTATTCGAAAGCTATTTCGTGTTGTCTGTGGTACAAGAAAAAAATGTGTTTACATCAAAATGTATGGGTTAGTTTTATTTTACGAACAATCTCTAGTATCCATGTTTATAGTTCATTGACCAGGACCAATCCCATTAAACAATATTTGAATAACCTCGGCTGCAAACACATTCGAAATGTAATCACTGGATTTAGCAGGTGTTTACAGTTCGGCCCTTATGCGTATAACGGTTCAGAAAGTTTTCAGTGGGAAAGTTACGCTTAATGATGTAGATTCAAAAAACTGTGCTCTCATGCATGTGTGTGGTATTCATTAGTAGAAATAGTACATGATTTAGAAAATTACAGAAGCATGTACATGAAATATAACAATTTTCTTTCTGTGGAGTTGGAGGACGAAAGAGAGTGTAACATAAAAAATAAGAATAGTTCATCAGTTCACATATGTTTCGTCCACAAAAAGTTCGTCACGTTCCATCATTAACAATCCTAAAATGCATTATTTTTTTCTTCACTCTCTACAACTTCTAGGATTAAGGACTGTACAAAATATGCCATCAGAAGACTGGTAGAATTCATAGACTACTCGAGGAGAATCTATTCTTCATAAAATCGAATACGTACTGTACCTTCAGCTGCCTGGTCGCAAGAGGCACGAGGCACGTCAGCGACCAATACTGTACATTGCATGTCAATTTGTCATTATGGTTGTAACGTGTCTTGAGTAATATGAACTTTGTGTGTTTTTCATTGAAATATTTGTCAACTACGAAATATAGGTGACGTGCAACAACATTGAAGAACTCACTGAATGGTACTATTGAAGACCGAAGAACCCATTTTGTGATGTTCTTAAACTATACCTGAATGGCTTCTGGATGAACACAGCTGATAATACTTATGATAACAAAATATCTGTACCACGAATATATAAGTCTGCGGATGACTTAATGAAGCTATTTCTTCTGTGTTCTGTGTTGCCTTCAGAACCCTCAACTGCATACTACAAGAGCCGTTTAGCCAATGTTGTACAATCGTGCACAACCTGCAGAAACCTCAATAACCTAAGAGGGAAAAAATATTATAGCGTCACAGACAACAAGTTATTATTGCCACGATATTACTGCCCATGACTTCCTTTACGTACAATATTATACGCAAAGTAAATCACCAAGCATTATCTATAGCGTTTATTTTGAGACCGTGCTGATGACAGTGTTTGGCTGCTAATTTTTATGTATTCTACTTAATTTCGATCTCAACTGATTTCATTCCGATGAAATATATTTAGCGTACCTCTTAAGGTTAACTTTTCACTCATTAGTACACAATAACATTGAATTCTTTTGAATTCGTTATTGACCTATGAATTTGCATCGGGAGACGCCGATATTTGTAGCATGAATTTCCATTAATCAGTGTTTTCATTAGACTTACACGTAATCATCCCCACGCAGAGCGCTTACAATAGCATGTAGTGCACTCCCACACACGCCCTTCCTCATGTCCCTTCTCCAATCCTCTCAATCACGCATCTCTTTGAGGTCGCCGGAACCTGATGACACTTAGACGCCTCCACAACATGACTACAATAGGGCGCTTGGTATGAGCCCGTAGAAGTGGCTACCTTCCCGTGAATGGAGAGGACGCTTTTTGGCATAAAGGGGTCTGAAGATAAAACAGCTATCACTGATAGCTCTTTCGTACTGGAGTTAATTGCATGCAATACGAGTACTTCTTCATGCATCTTCATCAAAACTGCTTATTGTTTCATATGCTATTTGATGCACATGTAAAATTGGACGTCTAAAACTTGAATGTTACTGGGTGATGTTTGTATTAAATGGAAAAACGATGGCTTACAGTGTGCAAAATATGACTAAAATCAGTTTCAATCATCAAATTTGTAGAAATGTCCCCAGGATATAAAATCACAAGCTATCTTAGAATTATTCTTAGGAGAATAATAAATTATTCCAGAGAAATTTGAAATTATCCTACATTAATTTATATGGGATCTAAATTTTTCACAAATTTCTGCGCAGGAGAATTAAAGATCCACGTTTGTAAACCACATTGTGTAGTGTGTTTTCCACGCCTAAAAATCACTTCACGTTATATGTGTAGCTCATAACTGGTCAGCAGCAGCGTATTTATTTTCCTATGCTAGATTTTATTAGTAATTGCTGTTTCACACTCGTATATAAAAATAGCTTTTGAATTTCATACGGCATCATAAACGAATTCGTTTGTTTCAGATGAATGAAACAGCTTATAGTTGTTTGGTCTATGTATGTTATTCAACTCTTTCTTGATTAGAAACATCTACCACAGTCGTACAGAGGACATGAAGCTTTATTTGAAGTTGAATCAAATGAAGGGCAAAAACATGTACTCGGCTACATGACAACAATTATACGGCACTTAGCCAATTTGTTGTTTTTGCATGTCATTAATGTAAGTTTTAGTTTTGGAAAATTAGGGTTGTAGATTTCAAAATATTACGTAAGCTCACTTCATATAAAGTTGCCACATAACAGAGGTTGTTGAATTATTGATAAACAACCATTCTACATGTTCTTTGGGGATGCGGAGATAAACTCTGATATTTTTTTCTTAGTAATTGTGACAAAAATTAGGTTAGAGCTAACGCTTGTAAACAGGATTTTATACTACACGACACTGCTGTACTTAGCAAAGAGTCAATTTATAGTTAACACCTGGACTTCAATCCAGGAACGCGTTTGGACGAATCTTTGCTTTGAAAAACAACTCATACATGTAATTGTGTAGATATGCATACACTTGTAGTAACTGTTCCTTCCAAAATGAAAAAAACCTACAAATACGTACTTTTTGTGGGCGTTATGAGCGATGAACCGGAAAAAATTGTTCAAAGTCGTCCTTTTTTTCAACTTGAAGGTTTTCAAAGTTTAACCTGTATCTCAGCAACTATTTCTTTTCCTGTTAAGCAAGCAAAGAAGTCATCCACCCATGTTAGCCATCGCTGCTTTGTGAACAGATATTGTAGTGTTCTCCTGTAATCAGGATTTTACATGTTTAACTGTAAGACAATTATCATTTTTCCAGTGCCTATGCATACTTTATTGCCCTTAAAAAGCACTTTCGGTAATAAATACAAATTAATACAGGAATGACTAACGATTCAATTGTATAGTTTGTTAACTTTATTACACACTAAAAAAATGATTGTCCGAGAATTATACTGTATTCCATGTTGAAAATATTTGTTGCCAAAAATAAAAGACAAACTATGGCTTTCCGAACACCATGCATTCAATTCAATTAGGTGATGCTCAGTTCATATTTAGCTTCAGAGTTCTAGAATATGAAGCCGAGATAAGAGCTGGTTAATACACTATATGGAAGTGCCTTCAAATTGAGTCCTGGACCACTAATGCAATGGACGCATGACGTCATCTTGGGGTGAAAGACCCAGTTGGGACAGTCTTCAGTATGAAAGCCTTTCCCTCACTGACAAAGCCATGCACATGCGCATTGTTTGTAATATGTTCCAATTAAATAATCGAAAAAACTTTAAAAACAAGTTTTTACCTATTGCGTACAACTGAACAAGTTGAAATACCGCTTAACAAATATGAAAATTCAGTGTATCCTATTTAAAAGAAAGATGCACTATGCATCATTAATATGAATCATTTTATCAAACTGTATATTTATTTTTGATTTTTTTAACCTACAGATAGCAATGAAGTTATTTGCATATCCAACAATGTTGAATACTTTTACTATTCTTAGATTTTAGATTTCACATGGTTTCAAGCTCTTTATTTGTTATTAAGTACATGAAAAGGAGTTTAAAATTCGTTTTTAGAAGGATAGACAGACTGGGATGCATGACGGCCGGATCTTGGGGAAGTAAATAAAGTGTTCTAGCTTTTAGGTTTCAGGCGTCGAAGCTCTCGCGCCGTTCATAGTTTTTTACAATTCTTTACATAAATAAAAATAACTTATGTAAAAGAAACTGTAAAGGCAGAAATTGTTTTCGATGTTTTTTAGAAGTGAAGTATTACTTCAATATTGAAATGTACTGAATTGTCCAGGATGGACTGCCGTATTAGTAGATACGGTTGCAGTTACGACACTACATGAAGAAATTTCATGGGTTTTATTTACCATAGAGTTACAAAAAGAGTTTGCTTCTGATAATCGAGTTCCACATACCGGTGATCAATTGACAGTTTCAAGTCTCTGCCCAAGGAGCAGACTTTGAAGTATCAATCCAGTAGGCCAAGTCTCGGACATCATAGAGTTGAATCCTACACAGTTGTGGTGTGGGCTTAGAGAAGGTTGTGCGAAAGAACTGGAATCTCCCTCTAAACAAACTTCATTACATTTGTATACGTGTCTGATGCATGTGTCAATATATAGAACAGACCATAGTACGTGTATACTGAGAAGATTGAGATTTAAAAGCTCTCGTCGCCATAAATCGTGATTTAAACAGCTAAATATCATTCAAATAAATTAATTATGTATTAAACGACATTTACCACCAGTTTGTTAAAAAGCTTATATTAAAAAATTACACTTTCAAGCCCTGGTGATCATCAATAAATGCTCAAAGCAAACGTTAAAAATTAAGAAAATTATTGAGTTTCTTCATTGATTCACAGATGAGTTTCTTTATTGTATTATATCATAACAGATATTGAGAAAAGAATACATTGTTGCTTATGATGCATTCCTTACTTCCCTATTTGTATTAGACAAAGCTGGAAGACGATCGACTTGTGGAAGCTCACTTGAAGACATTGCCAAAGCCTGATATTAAACCTTGGCTTCGGATAACAAACTACTTGTCAGCCCCTGGAGATTTTCCATCTAGTTTCAAGTGAATTGATAGCCACACCAACTAATGAACTCGGTCGGCTTGAGGTTAGTAACGAAGAATTTCATCACAAAATCAATCGAAGTGCAGTGGACACATAGTTCAATGTTGCTCATTGTCAGATATCGATGATGTCAATTTCGATAGTGTTCAGCATTTAGATTGATGTGGGTACTGGCATACTAGGGTGGGAAATATGGGTGGTTCTAAGTGTGCAACGGCCTCAAATTATAACATGTAAAGAAGATAGAACAAGAACTGTTGATAACAAGAGTTATATACAAACAGTTGAATAAATTGCAATATATGATCGAAAATTTGATAGAGTGAGTGCTCTAGGGAGTTGTATTTCCGTTTAGATTATATTGTTTTAAATAGGTTATAGAAATTTATAACTTAAGTATTGAAATAGCATTTCAGTCAGATAAATGTTGGGGAGTTATTTTCATTCAATAATATAATTTTGCCAACTATTTTCGATAATCATCATCATTTTCTGGTTTTTGAAAAAAAGTCAGCATTTTTTCGACTGAAGAGCGTGTCCTCTTAATAGCTGGTAAAAAAATAAAAGAGACCCTAATAAATTCCCGGGTAAATTTACGACTGAAGAAAACTTTAACTCCCTTCAAACTAGAGCAATCGTCTCAAGTATTCAACTAAAGAAATTAAACTTATTTAGACCAATGATCGCTTAATTTTCCAGCTGTAAATAAGAAAATGCTGAACAGTTATTAGTTCTATGATATGGGATCCAATTAATATTTGAAACCTTTTACTATGTGGAATGATGAACCACCAAATGTTCCCCTCCAATATGCGATCTAGCTGCCATGAGCAATCTTCTAATAAGATCTTCGTAGTATTATGAGAGTGCTGGACAATCTTCAGTAGAATCTATTTAGCTCATTTACTGCGATATGGCCTTAACTGGGCTTCAAATTTCAAGAGTTTACGTTAATTCAGGGCCAAGTAGGTATTTAAGAGTTAGAAGGCTTAAGTGAAGGGTTAGTAGTAAATCAATAATTTGGAATTTTTCCAGGTAATGATGAGAATTCAGCTCTTCACTGAATTCGAGGTAAGCATTGAAAAGCCTTCACCAAAAGATGATGTTGAACTAATACAAGTTTCTTCCAAAATTCCGTGATCAAGGCGCTTCATGTTCAGAACCTGGTCAAGCCTAAAAAGAATTGAAATAAACAGTCTTCATACATCAACGAGTCAAATGAGAAATAAAGAATCAGGGCTCTTGGAACATGAATAAATAAACCAAAATACTATACGCAATTAATATATGGGCTCGATATTACTTGGCTACGCCAAGAGCCACCTCATAACACATTGACACAATTGTAATTTTCTGAGGTTTTCTTCAGTTAATACTCGTATTCATGAAAAAGGAGGATTGGAGTTGAGCCATTTTCCATAAACTTCGGTTAGGAAAATTCTTTAATGTTGGCGAACGATTTCTAGCGATAATACAATAGGCAGAAAGAAGGTGCACTGGTTGTCGCTATGAAGGCAATAACTACAAGCTCTAAAAGAAATAATATTGAGATATCTTTCTCTACAGAAGATGTGCTCATTTTTAGATCGCTTATCGCCCTTTACAACAGAGCTACTGAAGTGGTATTGTTGATCAGCAATACCGGCTGTTCTCAGCTGCCGATATTGTTTACTGTCTGGATTATTATTTCTGAGAAATATTACTGGCACCTGACTCTATGAAAAAAACACCAGTACACCTTATCAAATAGATTTTGAAGCAGTGCTATAGAAGGAAAAAATTGACATGTGCTAATATATGATTTAAATGGAATTGCAAAGTTGGATTAAAAAAAACACTGATTGGGAAGACTACATTAAAATAGTTCGCATAACTTTTTCAATGATTAGTAGGAACCATGAAAAAGCTGAACGATATTGTATCGAAACTATTCTGAGATTTGTTTTACCGTGTGGTAGTGTATTGTCGGAGAGGATGGAGAATTCTAATATTTCTTTGACACAAATTAATGTGATACGGCAGAACTTTCAAAAATGGAACTTCCAAAGACAGAAACTTTTTCGAAAGCAGGACTTGTGAACCAAGGAAACTCTCTAACTAGGGAACTACAAAAGACGCCATGTATTGAGCTCTAGTAAAAGAATGTTCGAAGAATAGACAAAAATAGATCGACAGGTTTGCAATTAAATAAAATATGCATTGTTGGTGTTCAATGATAGTATTTTTAAAATACTATTTTATTGGAACCACAAACACAGTAAGTTGGTCAACAGTGACATGGGTTGTTCTTTCATTTGCTGCCTCAATTTCAAGGTGGAAATTCAGATTCTTCTAATTTCACTTTATATGTTCTCACTTCACTCTTAGCCTACATCATATTCACTAAAAAATTTAATTGGATTTGTGGTATTTTAGATTCATAATACAGAGAGCCATTAAAAAATATTGCTAGAAAACTTTCGAGCTTCGTCAATAAACGATTTCTAGAGGAAAACAGACAATAGTGTTTTAAACTCGGAACTTGCTGCCAAGAAGGGAAAATTTCTGATTCGTTGTTTAAAAGCTCTACTGTGCTATGATAAGTAAACGCTCTCTGCCAGCTTATGCAAACCAAGTTGGTTTGATTTGTTTATAGTAGTGTTTTCTATTACTCGTATTTTCAATATTTTTCCTCTGGATAACCAGTCATGAAATACTGGAAATACAGAGATTGCCGTAATTGCTGAAATACAATTTTCCCTTTAAAAAACGTAGATGCTTAAGAATAGCGATTGCCAACAATATTAAATGTTGCGCATGTACGACATGCACGTGGCATTAAGAATTCTGCATTTTATTATTACCATTCAGGAAATTATACTGCTACCCAATGTATATTAGACTGCAAAACAATTGATTGAGTTTCAAAATTTTTAGCAGCATTGATAAACTCATTTTTTTCGAAACAGAAGGTTTTCATTTTTGGACTCAATTTCAACGCTATTCGGTTCAGTATTTCATTCGAGTTAATTTTCTGCTTCAGTGTGATATATGTAAATTTGACATCAATACTTAGGTTGAACATGAATATTTTTTCCTTAAAATGAGGGATCTCTATAACATTTTTGCCGCACTGACGATAAAACTTAAGCGCTGGAGCATTTATAAACTGTTCACGTATTCTGACTGAACGATTTTAATGAATAATATATGATTCAGTTTCTTAAATAAATGTTTAGTGCCATTACGCTTGACTTGGATGAGAAAATATCAGTCTTCAATGGGGATTGTTAGAAAAATACGAAGCTATTCGCTTGCATGGAAAAGTATTTAAATTATGCCATTTTAAGGGCAGGGGCGGTATCATTGAATTTCAGACGTCTTATGTGGATTCTCAGGCCCCATATGCTGGATGAATAAATACGGGTAAAAGTTTTTCGAAAATTATACATATTTCAAAATTACATTTTAAAGTTTTGTTTCAATGAGAGTCTTCAAAACGTAAAAAACTATACATTTAGTTTACGTTGTAAGTGGGTTAGGGTTAGTTACTGGAATAGTGTCCCATGCTAACAAAGCGATGAAATAACGAATAAATGCAGCAAACACTGAACACAAAACCTTTCAATTGAAATATAATGCTTCACTAAAGAATTCTTGAAAATATCTGAATGCCGATGAATATTCTGATTATTAAACAATGCATTGAAAGCCTTGAATTGGTTGAACATTTTAAGAGCAACTGTTCTCCAAGCTCTCAACCAAAGCTATGCTTTTGAACATAATCAAAAAATATGAATCAGTTTATTTATTAAGAAAATATTAAAATGAGTGCATGAAACTCATCTGAATAACTTTGTTTTGATTTTATCTGTAACAATAACATTTCATTTATTATTGTTTTTATAAGACGTGGATTTGATTGAAATTCTTTTATGTTATTTTCCCTCACTCCTTCTTTGTATTTTTACCTTATGAAAAAATAATAATGAAGATTGTTATCTCCACAAATGTGTATATTTAAAGCCTAAGTTCAAAATTTTCCATTATCTTTTTTAAGACCCATCACAGGTAAATGGAACTTACAGCCGCATAATTATCACTGGTTTTCATTACAGTTTTGCCTACTGTAATCAAATATGATATTCGTCAAAAATTAGGATCACAAATACGATTGTCGAACAAATCAATCGTACAGCACAGGATAGGGAGAAAACCCCATAGTATGCGTAAAGAGTAAATGAAATTTTCGGAGCCTTTTCCGTAGAGTAACACGAGAAAGAACACTAAACGCACCCAATCATGCCTAGCATATTTATGTATTATTGGATTTAACTCGTGCACCCAATTGTACAAACCATTAGTCACTGTTCACTCTCCCTTTACATGACATTCGGGATATTTTTTAAGGTTTCTAATAGTCTAAACTAACTAGTTTCTAATAGTACTGCATTCAGGCCTGAGGAAATGTTTATATAAAATTTGAACTGCTATAATACGACTACTTTTGAATACATACGACGATCTGTACATTCTGGCAGTCTCTCTCAACCTTCACAACGACCTCCTGACACCTTTTATACATGCAATATCCAACATTCAAGAAGGTGTTTGAAGAATGATCGAATAGCAAATTGACAATAATGAGATGAAGTACAATACTCAATTTATAGTATTTTTGACCGCACCCCTCTGCTCATAATTTCTTCGAGTGTGATTGTGACTGATGAGAGTTTATATGGTGAAGTTTGAGCAAGTGACCAAGTTCTCCACAGCTTCTCTTAGTTCTTTTTTTACGTGCACCGGAGAGCAAAAACTTAGTAAAGAAGCAAGACTTTGTTCTCTCGCAGAGGTCATTTAGAATTTTAAAATTGTGATTAGCTGCTCTGCCAATGGTCATGAGAGTTTTTTGAAGAAATGGAATTAAATTAAAATTACTTAGAAATTTTATAAAAAGCTGTTCTCCAGCCCGTCAGTCAGAGTTTAAGTTTCTGCTGCGTTTGAAAACAATGACTGAAATTTGTAAGGGGGTAGGAGATCATGAAATCGAGTAAATGAATGGATGAACATAATCTTAATAACTTTCATTCTAATGTTCGTGCAAGCAATAATACTTTATTTCCTGTTTTCTCTAAAAAAAATTACAACGATGTAAAGTTCCATCTTGATATATTTCCTAGTATGTTTTTTTCGTTAGAGCATTGTAAAAGAAAAAAAACACTAATTGAGTAATTTTTGGGAAATATGCATTTAAAAATAGATGCATGAAATCTTTCCCAATATTTCTGATATCCTTGATTTGAAAATGTATCATCTAGGGATAAAGTTACCATTGTTTTCTCAATTTCATCCACTTGACGGGTATGAAATGTTTTGTAGAAATTGTTATTTTGAATGTGATTTTTGGATATGTATCAGTATCAGCCGGATGGTACTAAAACACATCCGAGAACCTCAGAGTAAGTAAAATATTTGGAGTACTTTCCGTAGAGTAAATTTAAATTATGTATGAGCATTGGTAATGCCCTGTAGCGAATAGTTTACGTTCAACAACTAAAATTATTTACTATTGTTCACTGTCTCTGCTCGTGGTGTTCGGAAGATTCGCCAGTTTCTACAGTACCTTTCGACTACCTTTGATATCAGGATATCATGTCATTATAATTCAATGGAATGAGTTAAGTAAAAGCTAAGATCATTAAAAGATCTGCGTAAAACAATCACTAAGTGTACGCAGAAATGATGCAATTAGTAATTCACATCACCGCTCTAAATGTTATTCACCGAGTCGGTTGTTATAAGTGCTTTATTATCAAAACCATTAGCCTCAACATAGATGTAGATTTTCAATGCCTCATTTTACGAAGAGAGCTGCTACTAGTCTGAGAGCTGGTTTCCACGCACGTGAAGAGACTCGTTACCGTGGTAGCCAATACTGGAAGCGTTGTTGCCCTCTGTACAGAAATATCTTCCAATCTTCTAACTTACGTCCTCTAACGAAAATTATAGCATAATTCCATTACGTAACTTTGAACTTTATGTTTATACCTACCATTCTACTATTCACTAAGATTTTGTCTATGACATTTTACGCCCTTTTGAAGCTTTTCTTAACAATTTAAGTTATTTGAATATCGAGAATTTTGTTGTTCGTCACTTGGCAACACGAAATACCAGTTACCCTCGCGAAGTTGAGGTGAAAGGTTGGTCCAGGAGCATTCCAGTGTTCCATGTTTCAGTGTCAAGAACTAATTCAGACGACATGTTTAGAAGTGAAAAAAGATTCAACTGGACCTTAAAGCGGATGTTCTTATCGATCAAATTTTAGCCAATTTCTTCTTTAGTCGATGAATTGGCTTGATGTGGAAACTGTTATGGAACTCAAGCTGGAGCAATGACTGCATGTGTTTTGCGTCTCACTCTCTGGCCACAAACTGCTCTGAGAAGCTGGAAGAGAATACAAGTTTTGACGTGAACCTTTGTACGCAGTTTTTTATTGATCATATACCATGAGTTAGTCTAACATTCATTTACCTTGAATTAATTACACTTTTCCTGTCATCGTAATGATTAAATAGAATGAATTGAAGTAGAGCCGAGGTAAAGTAATCATCTCTGACGCAGCCCATCTATTCATCAGATATAAACCTATAATTTAGATAATATAAATAGGTGCGAAATCAAATTCCATCGTCAGGTTGTCATTCATTTTGTAGGTTTGTAAAAAAATGTATGTATATTAAACCAAAACTGACGTAAATTACTGTCAAATCAGTGATTAAGTTAGACTGTAGGTAAAAAGTTTCAAAAACATCTCATTAACTATCAAGAATCTGTTACAATTACGACCTGACATTTATTAGCAGGGAATGATTTTTTTCAAAAAATATACTTCAACTCCAACACATTATGATTCCCAGCACTCGGCAAAATATCTAAATCATAAATGGCTATTTGAGACTCGATTTTTCCTCTGCTTTGCATGAATGAGGATCACTGATCAATAAGGATGCACCTACACAAAATTATGTACTGAGCTAAAATTTCCAGAGCATTTTTTGTTGACATGTCAACAGTGAATTTGCGATTTCCCATAAAGGAGTAAAAGGAACTTCTATTTAAGGAATCGAGTCATCATCTACGATCGATATGTTTCGGGGTTACTAGTTACGGTTACAGATATTAAAAATATACCACGCACTTGTTCGTTTCACGCAAACTCTGGTAAATTTTCTAATATACAAAGCGTATTTTTATTTATTTATTTCACATATCATTCAGAGATATAACTTTTGTCTCACAATAAAGTCAAGAAATGACTGGTAGAACTTATAAGTAAATAGAAATGCATTGAAGCACTATTGTGTGCCTATTTTCTAGGCACGGTATGCAAGCTTAACCATAGTAGCTTCATATTTTTCGAATGTATGCACTTCTATCATCAATTAGCTCTTCTATAATACATATCCTCGAAAAGTTTTCCCCTCTCTTCTTTTTTCAAACTTTGCAAAAAACTTCCATTATTTATTGCACCTCTACGATTGACTCCAAGCTAAAATCAACTGTTGACTCTTTGGCGCATGCAACTTAGTATGTATAAGGGCTCAAAACGCTAACATATGGACTGCTTGGAAGAGCTAATTGTTTGAACAAAGGTTCATATTTTCTTTCATTTTTACGATGGCTCTTTGCCTATAACGAGGCAAAACATTCCAAAACATCTACGAATAGCGCTCATACAACTGAACTTCACATTCTGCCCGTTCGAAAAAATTCACTATTTAAATACAAGTACCTCTCAGCATTGATAAATTATTCTCAATGAGCAAAGGCAAGGGACTTACCTTCCGTCACTCACAGCATGGCAACGGCCATCATGCTATCCGGATGCTTAGTTCGGAACGCTTCCTATTACTCTCATCACTTGCTCGCAGCTCACCAGTTCCTATGGTTACCCCTGTTCTTTGCTATCTTCCCTCTATCTTTTCGTTAATTCCTGTTCCTTTCACTTTTCAAAATTACTGTACAGTGAATCATGGGGCACGTTTATTTTTCCTAAGTCCATAGGCTTCATCATGTTCCTTTTAAACATGATGGAAATGATCACAGATAAAGTTAAAAGTGCAAAGTATTTTTTTACTGCTCAGTCAAGCGAACAACTTCCTGTTGAAATTAATATCGACAAGTTTAGATTTACAATATATTAAGGTTCTATGTGTAACAATTCCTAAAATGCAGCTTAATAATGGTTTAAATTTTAAATTAAATCAATAAAAATGATTGAATAAAGAGTAAACGTATTTGTACCTGAATTTTGGCCCTGATATCGTGACATAACACAAGTTCCCGACATTCACTAATACAGAACCAATTTAAATTGGTAGGCCCATTCACAGGCTGGATCAGTATCACAGCGATTAGGACTTCTTTGTCGACGTGTGGCATCGAGTCTATAAATAGTTTCTCAATGCATTGGCATCGTTAATTACTTGCGAGGTTAACACGTGAAGTCAAAAAAAAGGAAAAGGGTCTAAAACGCTTACAGTGGATGTATTAAATATACATCAAGTTCCCAAAAGTTTTGGAGACTATACTTACATGGCTTCAAAACGGATAAAATTTGGACGTCTTCTGCATTTTTGTACGAAAATTTTAAAATTAATATCGTATTACAGAAAGAATTAAACATGAACATTCGATTAATATAAATGTTGAATAAATATGCTAAAAAGTTCTTGACACCCCAATAAAATATAACCTTAAAACTAAACTAGATAATAATTAAAATTCATAAAATACTGAAATAGAGAATAATAAACAATTCGTTTATTTGGTGGGTTTATCTGTTTGTTGCGTGTGTGTTCATGAAATTTGTGAGAAAATTAGTAATAACAATAACACATCAATTGGAAGTTTTTGAGTATAATATTTTAATATTGCTGTGGGATTTGCTGCTATTGTATTTTTTCATTAATACTGACTAGCATTTTACCTTTATCTACGCGAAAAGTATAAGGATAACGTATTGAGAAGTTAGAGATGGAGATAAATTTTCCCAGTCGGTTGTAAGTCAAGGAATTGTCTTTACGATATGTGGACAGCTTCGTTTAATAGTGCTATTGGTGATCCCTAAGTGGTTGCCAGAGCTTATGATGGCCAATGATCTTCTTGATGTGCAATATAAACGCACCTCAGTGGCAGGTGCTCGACAGCAGGCTGCTTATCGAGTGCTTGGGACACATAGGAGAGCTCAGCTCTGCCTGTCTCTGGGTCATATGCTTCTCAAAATCCAGTCACTGTACTGTAATTTAAACTAGGTAATCAGTCAGAATTAAATGAAAAATGATGATTGGTATTCAGGCCACTGATGCAAAATTACGTATGCGTTGAAAGACGGATTTAAAAAAATGGTTTTCATAATATTGATCGTAAAAGACAGATTGAAGTCCTTGTACATATGCTGCAAGGGTCTGAATGGATTGTGGTTGAAAGTAAATTTTAGCTCTTATTTTGAACATATATTAGAAGATGCTCGGAATAAAGATTGTAAAGGACATGAATTGTGAGCTTTTGGAAGCATGACACTGAATATTGTGAGTTCTTGTAAAACACGAAAGAAATTTTTTTTCGTAATGCTAAAATGAAGTGGTTAAAAATAATATTGTTGCTGTATGGAAACTATGACTAATTTTATCAATGAACTAATTTAAGAAGGCATTCTATTTTTGTTATAAACGGTGCAGTTAAGCTGGACAAAATAGAGTCGTAAAATATTTGCGCAGTTTGTATCTCTGACAAGTAAATAAATGTTCACGCTTTTAATTTCTTTTATCGCTCAATAGCTTCAGAGCTACCACTTTTCTTACCAATAGCTTCTGCCTCGGTGGAAGAAACCATCTTAAGCAGAAAAACAATAATATTTATTTGTGTCTGGAAATTACGTTTTCTTACCGATGTTCTTAGGGGTTTCTTCAAATGCAGCACTTTTCTATGCTCGTCGGTTCGAAACATTGTGATATTTTTCTTTTGGACTACCTCACGCTCTTATAACAGATGTTGTCTTTCTTAAGGAGAAATTGAATTGTAGCGTTGCAGGTAGGACGCAGTACTCAGTTTAAAAAATATCTATGTAATTACTCCTTCTGTTAAAAAATAGTTGTGCCTAAACTATTTTCCGGTTGATCCGAAATAATTCTTCTATTAGTAAAAAAATAAACAAAATTTATTCACATACTCAACATTTCGTGAGTAATTTTTAGTAAATAATCATGAAAATTAGCATTAAAAATTTACATTCCCCGCACAGGAATGTTAAAATGAATCACTTGAATAATTTCATGAAATTTATTTTTAACAAGAGCAGTTTCTGCTTTAAGTCTTCAGAAATAGGGATGGGCACTGAAAATTTTCCACTTTGTAGACAAATGCTGAAGTTTATGTTTGTTGTCTCTATTAACTGAAATAACTTACTCCTCTGCTAATTGCAAGTTTAGAAAAATATTGTCAAGCTTCGCTTCTGAAGATCATCGAAGCTTTCTTTGACTGTGTCAATTTGCTGGTCAATATTATAGGGAGCTTTCTGATGGTGAATTGACTGAATTGTATTACTATCGCGACTTGTTCGATTACACCACACTCCAGGACTCAATTGTTTGATCAATCAGTAGTGCTTGCAACAAGGTGTGATATTACTCACTCGTAAATTCGTCTTTCTACCAATAAGTTCGTTTTAGTATTTCAATATGTTTTCAATAAATATATTTTGGTTTAGGATTTCTTACATTTTTTTCTCATAGTCTATTTAGTTCTTTGCCAGCGGCTGGCCTGAAAAACGTTAAATTTTCTTGTGTTAAAAAAGTCATTATAATTTTTGCTCGGAATCATATAAATTGAATAAACTAATATCAATAAATTATAAACCTTAATGTAAACAGCAAATAATTTGATCA
>VCRD01000005.1:939460-1095024 GCA_006783055.1 Trinorchestia longiramus | reverse complement strand
TAATGACGTCTGGGACGTCGGACGAAAGCACTCAATTTTCTCATCAAGATGGCGGACGGCATCCCGAGGGAGTCCTGTGCGGCTAACTTCATTTTTAGGTCTGATGAATGCCAGGCTGAAGCTCCCAGGGAAAAGCCTAGAGTGCGTGACTCAGCACCAAGTTTTAATACTGATAGAAGCAACAAAGTTGAACTCGATGGTAGGATATTACAAGTTAGGGGAGATATGACAAGAACCTCACACACATTCACACGAATTCTTCTTCATTTATCAGAACTGATTCGCTTTCAATAGGAAGTAGGATATCTGTCTCCAGGATAGAATATTGTACAGCTTATTTCAATTTCATTTATATTTTGATTCATGCATGATCTACACTATCCAATATTAGAGTCGAAAGCACCCGTGATGGGCTCTGAATATTGATGAGTTGTAGAGAAAGAGGTCAAACGTGAGTGCAATATTGATGCACTGCCTCGGCCATGCGTCGCCATACGTTAGCCAACCTCACTCATCTTGAAGAGTAGCGTTTAGTTCCTTTTGATAACGTACTATGAATCTGTTAAAAATATGACCGAACTAGTCTATAACCGAAAACACGTCGTAAAAGTGCAGCATGGCTTCTTATTGTTAAGGATAATTGAGGAGCTCAAGTCCTTGATTCTTATCCACGTATTCCAGTACGAGTGTAGATGGCAACTTTTCTCCACGTCTCCAAGGGAATTTTTTGTTGGCAAACTAAGTAGAAGAACATAAAATATGTAGTATCAAGACAGTACCCACTGCTTGAAGCACAAGTTCATCTTTCGCTAATAAAAATCCATTAACAGATACAGTTGAACAATTTTTTTCATTTCACTACAATTCATAATTAGAAACACCACAAGCACTGAACCTCGTCATTACTAACTAACTGCCTAACTTTCACGACAAGAAACTGAGAGGGAATCAATCGTGGTAGCAGGCGTGACTGCTGTCATATCGTTCTGTCAGTTGGAGTCAGGGCAACATTAAAAAGTTTAATGTGCAGAGAAAAATCTCTTTCGTGTTGCCTCTGTGCGTGCCTGACTTCTATAGTTTTTCTCCATCGATGTGTATAAGCGGAATTTGTGTATGAGTGTTCTTTGCTGATGGTTGTTGTTGAAAATTAAAAGAATGAAAATTTATGATCGAGGTTATAGATTTTTTCGTTACACTACCCTCTTCCTAAGTTTAGAGATTGCGATTGAAATGAAATGATGAAACATTAACCAGCTACCTATTTTGTTTCTATATTTTCACCAGTTTTTCTGGAAACATTGAACACCTTGGTATCCAAATTTAAGTTGGTAATCAAATCCAAACTTGTTGATTGTATTTGCGAGTTGCCATTCTCATCTCATCAAATGAAATGGGAGATGCAGCTTGTAAATAATTTTTTCTTTCAGAGAGTTGACAAGTGTCTGGTAAGGTCCATTTCAAAAATATGTCTAGTACGGAACTTGTGAAATTCTAATTCTTTCTAAAAAGTGTATTAGATAAACATGATTACAATGAAAAATTGCAGCAAAGGCCTATCTTTTTAGCTCTCAGTGTTCCTAGCCAACGTTTGTAAAATTTTTGATGGTTGAGCAATTTCTTACAGTAAATTCATTGATGGCCAAAAATATTAATATATATCAAATTATGATGATATGCAACATGATAAAAGTTTATGGTGTATGAAATTTATTACTAGTTCTTTAACGTAGGAAGCCTATGAACAAACTCATGAGGGCGTGGGCCTGTAGAAATCCATCTGAGGTAATTTTAATTCATCGTTGCTTTTAATTTTCACTTTAGAACTTTGATATTCGGACAAGGAATCAAGCAGACTTCACTTGTTCTTTTTATTAAGATTCGGGTGATTTTGAGATTTCTCTCTAGTTGAAATATTTCGGATGAACTCAATCCCTTTACATATTTCTCAATAATGAACTTTTGCATAAATTCTACAGACATTGTCAATAGTCAGCGGCTAATTGTCCTGCAAAAAATAGGTATATCCTTGCAATGAAATTTTAGCAAATTACAATGGGTAATATTTACGAAGTAAAAACATTAAAATTAATTTTAAAACAAATAACAGGAACAATGCTCTATCCTGTACCAAAATAACCTTCACCTGTTATGCAAGTATATTATCAATAGATAATATTTTTATTTCCCATTGCTATTCTAGTCTGTATGAAGGGTAGCTTTTATTATATTTCATTTTGTTAGGTACTTCTTTGATTGTTGAATGAATTCGGGATAGTCATAATATGATCTAAATATACTGAGATCCATAAGTTAGAGTGAAGTATTGAAACAATTGCTGGAATACTTTACTTCACAAATTAATTCGTAAAAATGTGCATCACAGTCAACTTGTACCAACAAAAAAAACTATAATTAACTTTTTTTTAGTTAACAATCTAACATTTTTCGATGTTTTTCATACCACTGCATGACCAAATGTGCATACAATTATTTTATGATTGTGTTTTTTTCTTGTGGTGTAGATTTGAGTTATTAAATGCATACAGTGCAATAAATACCCATCCCGTCGTCATAAGTTTTAGTTACTATACTTATACAATACAAAAACAAATAAATTTTAACACCTTGCGTATTTTTGTACGATGAATTTAAATTTGATAACGTACTACAGAAAAAATAAAGCACAGACCTTCTATTAATAAATATATCGAAGTACTATGTCCAAAAATATCCGATGCGCTAATGAAAGCCAGTTAGCATTTAGTGGTATGACCTTTGTTTTCTATTGCTGCTTAAGATAGTTACATATTTATAAAGTCCTTGAACATATCTGCTTGTATTTTGGACTATTCTTCTTAGCACACTCATTTTAATTAAATTTCTTGGGTCTTTTCAAAACTTTTAGTTTGAATTTTAGCCAAATATTTTTAATGGGGTTAATATTTGGTGACATTACCCTATTTTTTGGCTGATACTACGATGATGTGTCCTTGGCCGTATTTTGGGGATAGTTGTTCTGCTCAAACGTCCATCTTTTTTCGAAGTTTTGGTCCATTCCTGACACCGTTCGAGTTTTGTCAAAAAATTTTGCTATATATCGTGCCATTCATTGTACCTTCTGTAATATGATCTACAGAGGAAAAACCACTCCATACTGTTATGCGGCCTCCAACACTCATTAAAATTGAGATAATATTTTTGGGATCATACTCATGAGTTTTGTTTTTTCAAGCACGACTAACATTATTCCAGCCAAATAACTCGATCTTCATCTCTTCAGACCATAATATAGTCTCCCAAAACTTTGCACATCTCTCCAAATGAACATTAGCCAATTCTGGCAGATTTTTAACATGAATAGGCTTCAACAAAGGTGTTTTTCTTTGTGTTCGCGAATGGATCCTTTCAGTTTCGAAGTGAGTTTTTAACGGTGTTCGTGCAAACCTTTGTCACAACGGCTTTAAATCTTCTAAAGTTTAGATCAAGTCATTCTCGGGTTCTTCTTTACTTGATCGGTAATATTTCTGGCCATGCGATATGGAATTTCGGATGGGTGCTTCAAGAATACGAAATAGTCTGTTTGCAAGTATTGAAAAGATTTTGAGAGTTAGACAGTTTTTCAGAGAAATTTTTTGATCGTACCCTTATAAGGTGCTTCACAAATAGTATTCCGAATTTGACAGGTATCAGTAGACTTGTTCGTCAAAGTTTTTATTCAGTAATAAATGACAGTTATATCTCTAATCTGCACTGGTATTCGAAGAGTTATATACACTTGTATTGTTCTACAGTTATTAGAGTTATGTCAATAACATAGTTTATTATGGTTCTGTACTTATTTCATGTCCAAAGTTCAGAATTTTCCGATTTACGTTGTCAAATTTTTTATACTGCTGCTCCTCAGAAAACTGAAACACAAGTCTTCAGTTGAGTAAACATCGAGAAACATCGCTTGTTTCTACTTTCGAGTTTCCTTCCTCAATAAGCAGTGACGAAAATTTAAAAAAACGTCTATTAGAACAACTAAAGAGCTTCTGCATCACTTGAATTTTTTCTCATCTTCGAGTGCTTTTCACGAGCTTAGCGCGACAGCTGACATAGTAAGTTCACCCTAAAGTTCAATAAAATGCTTGTGTATCGCTCAATGTCACATCAATCGATCAGGTTGCCGACCTGCCGTGTCAAAGTGATACCTGGAAGAGCCATGTATGCCTGCTCACATTGCCAAGATATTGCATGGGGACAATATATTGTGGGCTTCTGCTCGTTTTCACCTGATGATATTGTCCTGCATTCGCTTAATTCTTCATGAATTTTATTAATTTGTGTCAATTTACCAGAAAGGGATATTATATCATTTTACGCTATTTCACCACAAACATTATCGAATAGTGCACTTTTTTCGCTTAGTTTGATCAAGATCTTGCAATTATATTCAAAACTTAATTAGTATCTGCAGTTTGCATGATTTGATGACGACCATGAAAGTGTGAGGATAAAAGACGGCTTAAATAAAGAAATAAATGAAATAAATCATTTGAATGAGTCATCCACAGGTTTACTGATCATTTGTCCTCGGTTGTTTAATACTTAAATACAACACATGAAAATAAATTATATATATCTCTGGACTTAGCAAAAGGAAATACGTTCCCTACAAATTTTCACACTTTTTGCTCATACTTTCCGGAAAAAACAGCCGTTCTGGTGTGTCACACTCTGCAAAAAAGACAGAAGACCTCTAAAAATTACGGTAATCCTCAGATGTAGGTCCCAGAAAAACAACAAACATTAGAGAAATATTTGACGGCATCGAAAGAGCAGCTACAACTTTCAGCAAAAAACAAACGTGCCTTCCAAAACAGAGCTGTCCTTCCGCAAAGAATCAGGGCTGAGAGAGTTAGAAGCAATCCAGAGCACGCGAATGACCGTACACATCATTTAATGGAACGAAAGGAGATGAGTGAACTTAAGCCTGTCATATGAAGATCACTCTAATATAACTTTCATTCGTACTGTATACAACAGGTTGATAGTTTGCAATCGAAAAATAATTTTTAACATGGAATTTAATATTTTAAATTTCATACAACCAATATGTAACTTATACTTTACAGTACATAATGCATCAATAAGTAAGAAACAAGCTCTATGGGTTAGCATGCAATTGCGCTCGGATGCCCAATAGAGCACACGGAGTACAATAATTATAGTGGGTGTTGCAAGAGCTCGTTATAAATCATTATTTTATGAGCCCCGTTTGAGGTTTGACATACACCTATACTAACTGGCGGGTAGAAAGCTATTCTCTTTGCTTTGTTACACCATCATGTAGAGTACTTATTGGTACTATATTATTTAACGCATATCAAGCCGTGTAAATATTTACAGTTTTGTAGCCATAACATTTTTTGGCTCAATTGTATTTACCGATAGTTTTTCTTAAATATTCTAAATATTCTTTTAGCTATCGTGTTAGTTGGAATGGAAGAGCAGTTGAGAAGTTCTTCTACAACCATCAGGCTTTTCCTAATTTTTCCAGTGTACCTCACGAGCAGAGATTAAAATAGTCGTAGCCAGTGAATAGTCTGCCAATTTGGGTACGTTACTCATCTAGTTTATAATAAATAATTACTAAAAAATTATGAAAAAACTTAAATATGTTGTGCTTGAGAATTTGCAATAAAATGATTGGAATGACTTGAATACGTGTAGTTGATGAACCGTTAGGAAAATGTTGAAAAATTTAAGTATCGAAATGTATGGATAACATTTGCTAATGTATCTATCACGGCAGGAAACATAATTCTAAACTTTCTAATTACTAAACGAATAATCAAATTTTTTTGATTACCTGAAAATATCTCATCAATAGTTCTTTCTGTTTCCCAGTTACAATTTCTTAGAATTGCAAAAACACTGGTATCTACATGGAATGCAATTTAGATAAACAGGTAGTGAACACATGCATATATTTACACACAACTCTTGAAAATATCTACTAACTCGTTCAGTGATAAACTCATTAATCTTGGTAAATGAACTATGTTAAGCGTGTTCATGCAGTGCAAGAAAACCTAGTTCCCATCCAATGAAATATTTAAATTATTCAATGATTTGAAAACTTATTTCAACATCATTTCCTTGTTTCGTTGCTGTTATCTTCTTTGTGGTATTGTTTATATCAGCTCAAACTTGAAATCATATATATCATTGAGTTATTTTAAAACTAAGAAAATTTGTTGTTATTAATATGTAGAACACGGTGGTAAAATGACTACCAGCATGCAAAATAGCGTTCAAACCATATCAATTTGCTTCTTAAATGAGATTCACACTTCATCAACTGTACAGATTTATAGCTGTCCTTCTGCATGAAAAAGAAGGATTCCCAGTAAAGGAATCCTTGTAATTCTTAGCTTGATTATTGTTGCAACTTGTCCGGCTTCTGCAATTAGTTGAATAATCAACTCTATGTATAAAGTCGTTCATAACAAAGGTTTGTCTGGAAAGGAATATTATATTATATAAAATGACTTACAGTCAAAATTATAAGGGTTTATTCTAGCTCTAATCACTTCAGAAAAGTCGTTGCATCTCATTTGCTGCAATATTAATGCAACCTGTTTACTGACGCACTGCAGGAGAATTGCTTGTGCAGGTCTGCATTGAGTCGATGTTGAGTTCTTTCTTAAGCCATCCCCTTGTTCTGAAGCCTTTATTTGAATGATCGATTATGTGACCTCCTTGCTTCACAGACTGCTCTCTCTATTTACTTCCCTTGCACTTGTTTTTGTATCATACGAACAGCTCTGTCTCTGACTACTTCGCTCGCATACTTACTTCCCTTTTCATACGAGCAGCCACATATCTCCTAAAACTTCACACGCACGTGTGACTCCGTCGTCAATCGGACAGCCCAACACTCCACTTCTGCTACCTTGTATTTCAGACCCCTTTGTATTTGAACAACTTTCGTTCTACACCTGCAATGTACCTGATCTAAACCAATTATAGGGACCAACAGGCAGAATCTGTTGCTGCAGGCCTAGTGAGCTCAATGTTATCAAAATCGTGTTTATTTTTGCGGCTTACAATAACGTTTATCTGTTAGTGTGTCAAAAGTTTCTCATGAAGCTTCAATGAATTTTTATTCAATTGAACGAACAGCTGTTATGGATAGATTGCTGTTTTTGTCAAATAAAACCCTTTAATCGGTTAGAAGCATCAATTTAAATTTTAAATTTGTCCTTCGTGGATCCCCAATCATATGAATTATTTATGTGATAAATTAAATAAAATAAGATGCAATTTCCCGTGATGACAACTACAGGAAGAAAACAGCTTTCAACATCGAGACCACGTACCGTGCGCCCTTCCTTTGCCCTAGATCTCCTTGGGGGTCATTCCCGGCTGCCAGCGGCATCGATCTTTCGTCTGAGGTCAACCATTTCCCAATAACTCAATATATTATCCCTTCGTAACATTCTTCTGCAGCGAACTAGAGAAAAGTTGTCATTGCTTTCAGTCTCTTATCGATGCGTTCTGGAGTTTAGACACAAGAGATTGTTCATTTGCTTTCTTTTAAAAACAAAATTTTTACTTCTCTACTCTCCTATCTTTGCCTCACTCTTTTACTTCGAGTGATATGATTCTAATGCACAGGACACTCTAAAATAAAGTGTCAGTAACCTTTTACACCTCTTTTAGGGAGAGTAGTAATTGCCCTTTAATTCTAGTAGCCGTTACAATACAATAACTGCAATGCAGATCACAACAGCTCAGTAATTTTTTTCCCTCTCTAGCCATTGGTGGGTCATGTAATGTACTGAAACGAGTTGCACTGCACTCAGTAGACCCTGGTCACTAAACAGTCGGTTATTGTAATATGTGATTGTGACGAAATTCTAAAACTTCCAGGTTTATTTCAATTTGATTTACTGTTACTTCGATCCTACACCATTTACAAGCTAATGCCCTCCAAATTAAACTTAGTTTCCTCCAAGTGAAATTGAATTTATTCCGAGTGAAATTGAATTTCCTCCTAAGGAACAAAGTTTTTTATTTTCGCACACTTTATATAGAACCTGAACGATGTGTCAGTCGATATTAACTTTCATTTTTTACCGACTCTAACGGCGAAGAAAATTATTTAGTGACAGTTTTTTCAGGATGGAAAGATTATGAATCTTGAAGCACTACGTACAACAAAAGTTTGAGACAAATTTCGCATTTCCTTTCAATTGCAGAATTTTTATGCATATTTTCTGCATTGAATCAATGAGGCTTGCAGGAGTTTCAGTTGAAGCTTTGTCGAATATTACCCAATGAAAGACTTTAATGACTCTCAGTTTATAAAATTGTTTTCCATTCCTGAAAAAGACGTTTTGATAGAATTCCCTTCAGGGTTTCTATTGGATCCAAGCCAGGAGATTTTTAAGGCCAGTCTGAAACTGTCATGTTATTGGCTTCAAACCAGTCCTTGGTGACCCTAGGAGGGGGATAGCAGCATTGTCCTCCTGATTTTTTTTGTATATCATTGTTCGCAAGAATATATAAAAAACAGTATAGTGCAGGGTTTTGTTTTAACACGTTTGTTGCGATGCAACCCACCGGTGGGTCACTCAGGTTAGGTTCTGTAATTTTTTCAAAGCTTTCTAGTGACTGTATGTACAAAGTAAAGATTTGCACCAGCTAGGCAATCGCAACAAACGTGTTAATTCTATGAGCTCTAAATCAACATTTCTAGTCAAAGAAAAAGCTCTTCAGCTTATTGATAATCCTCCAAGGAAAGACCGTCTTAAAAAGAGTTGCTCTTCAATTCTTAAATGATGCCAGCAATGCTGATAACCATCAGGTACATCTAAATTAAATATCTTCTCATCAGGAAATACCAATGTTTACTATAGCTCCTGGACCTCAAGTTAATTTTTCCTCTACACTGTCTAAGCGTTTTCCTTTATATTCTGGTGTTAAAGCAGGTGCTTTTTTCTCTTTCGAAATGCACAACGAAGAGAACCATGTGTAAGTTAACGATATACGGGTAACGATAGAGCTTCTTGGGAAGACTGGCAAATTTACACTGTTGGAGATCTCATGAGCACAATTCACCCATTGAAGCTTTTCGGAAGAATCGACATCAAGCTACTGCTGTGATATTATGTAGTCGGTCTGGATAATTTTCTGTGCTATAATTCTCAAAATCTTTCAAATAATTCCTCACAACCGTGCAAGACCTTGATAATTTTCTTCCAATGAAACTTACAGATATTCCCTCTGAATTGAATGAAGATTTTTTTACTTTATCAATAATAATAGGATTTCACGATATTCTGTTGTGAGTCTACAGACCGCTTAATTAGTTTTCGAAATGCTTGCAGAAATAAAAGAATTTTGTTCAATAAATACATGCGTGCTTATTCTTCTTCTGTCATTTAAAAGTAACTGCAAAGTACAATTTTTCAAGCTTTTCTTTCAATTATTTCTACCCTTAAAACAAACCTCTACCTTTTTATTTTCTCCGAGCTAGTTAAAAATGAAAGTACATATTGATTCACCTATCTTATAGCTTCTATATTCACATTTTCCTGACAAATGCAAAAACCAAAAAGCTGTTAAAAACCCATTCAGGTGTTTTTAAATTATTCCCTAAAGTTTAGTTAGAGTTTAGTTAGAGTGAATGTTTTCTTTTTCTTACTGAATGTCCTTCGATTATTAGGCATGAAATTGAAGCATACACATTGCAAATATTGTAACCGTTCACTTTTAAATTCAAAAAGCTTAGGACTGACTTCCGCATATTAATTTCGTATGCACTTTCTGCTCACGGTGATCTTATGTCAGTTGGTGGCGTATTGACTAAACTATTTCGGTTGCATATTTCTTCAATTAAAAAATAGAATTACATGAACAGTCAACTGCTTGATACCAATGCTTTTCAAACACAGTTTTACAACATATATAGTCTTGGGATGTATTAAAAAATTTGACATCATAGGTTCAATGTACGAGTATAATAGCACGAATTAAATATTTGCAATGCACTCCCATGACAACCATGATTAAACACTTTGAGCAGAAGAATGCTGAAAGTTAAACGACAGACAAATAATCTCTTAGTATATTTTACATGCATGTGCAAAAGCCTGAATTACAAAATTCATCTTGGAATACATCTCCTTCAGAATAGTTTTAACTTTCTATCCAACCTAATTTAAGAATACATTTCATCACTGGCTGTTAGGGCAAAGAGTTATTGTGCGTATTTTAGAGCAATCAATAATAGTCTCTAATTTAATGACCATTTTGCAGCTTATCATTAAAAGTTTTTTCCTCCTGAAGAAGAATACTGCTGACGTGGATCATTATTTTTTCCTTCTCCTGCTGACCAAATTATAATTGAAGTCTCTTTACTTCATTATCTTTGTAAGGCCATTTGCATAGTGTTACACAAATGTGGTCATGAAAGAGTGCATATCCGTACTTGGATAAACGATACACTGTTTTCTGTTCCTTCGTGAAAGACTGCTTGAAAATTCAAACCTTAACTTAAAATTTCCATCTCTGTTGTTTTTGCTTATGAAATAGAAAACATTTCTTCACGACGTGTTAAAATTTTTGCAAGGTATGTAAACTGTAAGAAACGGTTGCAATAAGTGCAAAAAGTTAAAACAAAATTAGGTTACAATGATCCCGTACAGTGCGTGTATTTGTTTCAATCGTCACCAGGCGAAGAAATGGAAAGTCCTCACTCCGCCAGGGAAGGTGAGTACAATCTACAATTGTTGTTTTACATACTTATCAACGCGAACACCATCTATAAAAAGTATTACTTGAGAAATAGGCCTTCGCTTATGGCCAGTGGAAATCATATACTGGTTCCTCAAAATGTCGTATTTTTCAGCTGACAATTAGCACCTACGGGATTGTGTTGTAAATTTCTTGTCTTGGTCTCACAATGTATTATTTAGACCGATAATATGAGCTCTGTTTCCTAAGATAGTTTGCAAAAGCTTCGAGTTGAAACAATATTTCAATTTATATGCAACAAATAGAATAAACAGATTATTAACAAGAATTCGGTAGTTACAAACATGGGTTGTGGAAGAAATGCTTGATTTCTAAAATCCCTTTCGCTGTTTAACTAATTTGCTTTATCTTAGATAGCCAGGTCACAAAGCACTAAAGTTTTAAAGAAAGGAAAAGTCGGATTACGAATATGATATAAAACTTTAGCGTATTCAGTTCCTCTTTCTGACAGGTATTCGAGTAAAGTAACTTATTCACTAATACTATGATGCAAGTAACATTATCAGCAGAAATAATAATTATGAATTTATGATTAATTTACCACGACATTTTTAGACCTGCCTGCGTGATGTGTAGTTTTCTAATTAGAAAACAAGAAAAGCCCTCGTAACAATTGAGTTCTTAGTTGCGAAAACTTTTTGAACGACAGGGATGGTTTTATGCTTGCGATCTTGTTCCATGTTGGCGAAATTTTTGAATTCCAAAATTGTTATTGAAGCTGCACGGTTTTGAATTTTCGCATGGTTGAAATATGATAAATGGTTTTTAACATACCTATAAATTTCTATGATGTCAATGCGAATAAGAATTCATATTTTATTGCACAAATAAGCACTTCTAAAATAAATTGGAGAGGCATTCCCTCCTCAGATAATAGAAATTATACGGTTTCATTTTCAATAGGAGGTAAACTTTTTGAAGCTGTGATAATTGATAGCAACTTTGAAGAAACTCAAGTGCCATAGAAATTTTTCAAGGTGAGAAATTTGGCATTGTATGAGCATCTTACAAAAAATATCGCATTAACTGAGATTATGAATAAGTTTTTTAAAAAAGGGCTGCGATGAAACAGAAATTCATTGCAAGGAAGTATTTTAGTTGTATTCATCGTCTGTAAGTATTACAAGCGTTTCTTTTACCTTAGAACTTTGTGATGTCTAAGTTGTTTTTATAATACTACATCTTGTTTGTCTCGATAATCATTAGAATTTCATATGATGAAATATTTTTACCCGATTGGTTTTCAAAGTACAGTTAACTATGAAAAGCTTACTTATGATATCAGGCACACAACAAATGAATTGAAATTTTTTACTCTCCTATCCATTGGATTTAAATATATCACTTTGATTTTCTTGGTCAAGAAAAAGAAAATGCCAAAACTCTAGCTTTAATAGAGCGCGGATGTAGTTTTAGAAGGTCCTGCATGAAACAACTTGACTGCTGAAAAAAGCATAAGCGTGATGGAAGAGAAACGTGGAACGCATGCACCAGTCTACGGATATTACTCCTAACATTTATTTACCTCTACTAAGCACAGCTCGAACCATCCAGCCACTAAAGAAAATATGTATGTACTTTAAGGATTTCTCCAAATCAACTATTACATCATAATGTACTTTGTATCATCCAAATCTAATCTAAGATCTAAGATCTAAAAGTACGTCAGGAAAATTTCATTGAGAAACTAAATGCGATGTTGTTTTTTAAAACTTAAACATTATTTAAAGGTTTGGAAGAAGCATGCCATTCAGCTACTGTCACGAGAGGTCCTGCAGGAAAGTGGCACGTGTCTTGCTGATTAATTTCACTCATTTGTACTTATTTTTCCTGAATTTCAAAATGTTTCAAAGAATCTTTTGTACACGATCCTGCACAGAAAATCACGCAACGATCATTCTACAAACGTAGATGTCACTCGAGATGAGGAGCTACAAGAGGCACTCATCGGCTATGCCATATGGAAAAGCTCGTTCCTGTCAAATCACAGTGACTGAGGATATCTGCCTACCGATTTTGATTTCCAAAGCGAAGTTTTTTATCTTATTTTCAAGGTTTATTTATGTTGTGCTTGATATAAAATTGGGATAACAATAATGGAGTTCCCGTAAAATTAATTCAAGGAGAAGTGATGTAAAAGATATTTTTTGCCGTTGCTCAATTTATAATACAAATTATGTTTTGTTTAGTTAGTTGGATAAGTTCTCTTGAAAATATAAAGCACTATTCATCATTGTAAATTGTAATTTTTTATGTCAGATCTTTAAATTGCAGATCGTACAACTGCACTACAGCAGCACTGCTTCTTACTACCCATACATTTACAAAACCAGAATTTCATTGTTTGCCGTAAAGGAAGATATTGACTTCTACCATCTCCTCTCTCTTCGTGTAATCACTCATTTTCAATTATTAGAAAACAAATAACAAAAAAAGTAAATCGATCATTAGGTATCTAATAATCGAAGGGCTTTGTACGTTGTGAAACAATGGCCATTTATGAAACCACTTATGATGCTTCGCGTAAACGAAATAAAATGGACAACTGTCAAGACACTGTAATGCAATAGTACCGACAACTAAATAATGCATAATTGCTATGAAAATAAGATTACTTCCGTTCAGTTCATATCGCTAATTGCCACTTGAGCAGTACAAGTTATTGTTTAATTGCCTTATATAGTAAGGAAGAATGAACACTTTCTGACTATTTTTCAACTTTTAAATTCAGATAATGGCAAAACTAAAAGCAGCAGGTTACAGTCTTCTTTCAAAAGTGGCATCAGAAACAAGCTGATATAGCATTGGTTATTTTCGGTAAAAATCGGTGCGTTTGATACAAAATATAATTAAGAATTTGAAAAAGCACCATTCTAAGAAAGTATTTCAGTTCTACTGAGGCTCTTAGATATGACGTTAAAGTTAATTATTCTATGAGGACAATGTACGGCGACTACGTGACAGGAAACTGCAGCAGTAATTTTACACTCTATTTCTTTGGGCATACGAAGATGAGTTCTCTTTATATCCAAATTCTTTATATCTTTTAAAATGTTGTAGTATTTACTCTGATTTTATGTTTCTTAATTTTAAATCTTAAGCTTAATTTTATTCGTAGCTGCATTAAATATATTTTGTACTCACACAGTAAGCTAGTTTATGTTATCATCTAGAATTGACAATCTGATTTTCATACAAATTTTCTCGCTGGACTGCGTGCAACTAATTAACATCTTTTCATTGAGTATGACACAATATCACGCATGTGAAGAGTTTTTTAAATATCGCTAACTTTTGCCCTACGCAAGGACTCAATGATATATGACTCCAAGCAAAATTTTGCGATTTCGAGTGTGAGTTATCGATATTTGAATGTTATTTGAAGCATTTGAAATGCATAGGTTTTCAAGTTCCAATTATATTATTATTTGCTGCTGGAAATGGACAATTCAGTTAATATTTTTTTTTTAGATTTTGTGCTTGAATTTTCGTTTTATGCTAATTACGTCAATGCTTCTCACACGTCACAAGAATGACTAATGTGTTTGTAAACCTTGTGGAAGGTTTTAGTCCAGCGAGATATTTGTACGAAGGCAGGGATAAAGCGCTTCGGAAATCAAAATTTGTTTGTGAAAAACAGCTTATTTTCTACTTGCATATTTACCCATATTTCTTCTGTTTGGCCTAGAGATGGTATGCATCACCTTGTTTTAACCTACATGCAAAATTGAGATCACAAAAACGAACACAAATGTCAGAGGAAAAAGTTTCTCGTAATCTGAAAGATTTTTATTAACATCGTATTCTATGAAACTCCTAAGCGAGCGACAATGCTAGCTGACTGACAATAAAAAAAAGACGACGAAATCAAAATAGCGGTGTTGCGTCAGCGAGAGAGACCCAGCTTTCTCTCGAGCCGGCATGATCTTTGAGGGAGGGCAAATTGAGTGGACACCGACACATGCGTGACGCGTTTGGTTGGAGAGCACGTGTTATATCGACCAAGGCTTTGACGTCATGCTGCAGCAGCGGCAAACATCCAGCTTTAGATTCATCACACCTCCGTTGCCTGTTATGCGAGAGCACAAGATGAGTAGTGCCTACTGGGTGCCGTGGATGGTGTGCCGTGCAGCGTGTGTGCGTGCCGTGCAGGGCTGGTGCATGTTGTACAGGACTGGTGCATGCTGTGCAGAGCTGGTGTGTGTCGTACAGGAATGGTGCGTGCCGTGCAGAGCTGGTGCGTGTCGTACAGGGATGGTGCGTGTCGTACAGGGATGGTGTGTGCCGTGCAGGGCTGGTGCGTGTTGTACAGGGCTGGTGCGTGTCGTGCAGGGCTGGTGCGTGTCGTGCAGGGCTGGTGCGTGTTGTGCAAGGCTGGTGCGTGCGGTGATGCTCCCTCCAGACAAATTGGGAGTCATTAAGGAAAAACGAATAAATAGTTTCCATTAGTGAGAACGCTATCAAAAAATCAGTGTTTGGTAACTCGCTATTTCAATGCTCACAATGATCTACTTCATCCTTGGGATAGTTTTAATAGCTAGTGCTCTCTGAAGAATGTATGCAGACTGTGGTGACACTCGTGTGAGAACTCGGAACTGATTCACTACGTATTAGTCTGACCCTCAATATGATGGTGATATCTTAACATACGTTCAGGTCCAATGCTCTGATGTAATTTTCAGCTGTATATCGGAAGCCTCTTTTTCCTTTACTTATACAGGTTTTTGCTATTAAGGTTACTCTACATGTGCTCACCAAAAATAAATACGGTTAATACACTTCCGCCATTTCACTTACATTAACTTTAAAAACGAGAGGATTTAGTGTAGTTTAGCAATATTATGAGTTACAATGATTTTACCTCAGAGTAAATTAGTGAATAGTAAACAAAGTTCAATAATCACGGGAATGAAAATTTTATTTATTTAATATCAGGTAAAAAAGGTCATCTATTTCCTTAGCTTTGCTTATACTTCAATGACAACAATCTTTGATCCTAAATTGTCGGCAAGCATTTTGAAAAAATTGTTAATACGAGTATAATATGTTTGTTTGTCATTTGAGAAGTTAATTCATCCAATTTATGGATTCGTTCAATGACTTGCAGTGGGTGACATGTTAGAATGGTCACTGTACAATGTAATCGAAATCTTTCTTTTGGCGTTAGAGGCGAGGTCTTGGCTGTTACCACATTATGAGTCGATAGTTTTATCGTTGTACATCGTTTCAAATTGTGTCGCACATCCAGTGATGACGTGTTTGAATTTAGGAAAGTGATTCTTCGGTGATAAGGCTGAGTATTATTTTCAAATGCAGCATCGGGGGAAAGCTTGCGAAAAACAATGGTAGGTGAGTGGCAGGGTCCAAGTTTTTCTTCATTCAGGTAACTCAGCGTTTGTAACCTTTTCTTGCTTTTATTGAACTTTATAGCAGCAAACGACCACATGGAAAGAGCAAGGAAGGCCTAAACTTATTTTCTCTCGGTCAAAAAGGAGTGCTGTTCTCGATCTCGAGTTCAGTGGCGTCAATTCTGCTGCAAAACTTTGAGGTAGTTTACATTTTTGGACGTTTCATAGGCTTCAGCGCAGGTGATTTGTTCGGTAAAAGTTCTGAAGGATTTTCACCGCGGCCAATCATGGCTCGTAAAGAGGCACGAGTTTCGTCTGCAGATGTGGTGAGAGCACGTAGGGTGCTCTAGCAGATGTTCGACGCTGCAAGCACCAGAATACGATCTGTTTGACTCAATTCGGTTAATATGTGTGCTTACTCTGGAATTTATCTTAGTCGAGAACAATCTTACTATTGGTTGTTCATATTAGGTATGAACTTCGATCTTTTTTGATCGAAAGGAAAGACATACGCCATGCTAAAATTTTTTACTTCTTCAAGATACAGTAGTATTTGAGTTTTGAACAATATTTTTGTAGCTTATAGATCTCTTAATGCTTACAGTTTACCACGTAAACTTTGACCTTCCATCGTCTTCCCAATTCAGAGCGGAATTGGGATAATATACTTTACTATCAGATTTAATTAGTACAGATTAAAATTATGCTAAACATTATGTGGTAAAAAGCTTATTGCTCATACCTTTGTCCATTTTCCGTGAATCAATAATAAATATTTCTCTTTCTCTCGAGTAACTTTTTACCAAGCGGTTCATTATTGAGATGATTTATGTTGCACAATAAATGAACGTGCTACCACTGTAGTGTAGCCTCAACTACAATGACCACTAAAGTCTAACAGTTTGCTGGTATTGTATACACATGATCTTTTACAAGGCCAGCTCTGTGAGTTCATTTCAAGAAATATCAGTCGTACGAGCCTACTCTTTGTTTTGTTCTCTACTTAGTTTCTTAAACTGGAGTTGGCCTGACATTTTTCCAACGGAGGCGTTGACTCAGACATGCTATTGAGAATCCATCTTACACTCACACCTACGTTGAAAATTATGAATTACTTATTGTTGGAGTGCCTGAAGAATAGTAAGCTCTTACACTTTAGCGTGACACTTGAACTTATTGCGAAGTTGATTAGAAAAATTTCGTCCTTGGGAGCGGGTACTATGTAAATTCTATTTTCGAATGTCAGTTCGAGCCTTGTAGCGTCAGATGAGCCATTATTAACGAGCATAATATCGCAAAACGTAAAACTCGAAAGCTGGTATCGTTATTTAGAGCAAAATATCAGATGCATGGACATTGATCGGTCTCTTGGGTAAAATTCCTCGTTTACAAGAACAACAGCCGAGTTTTCGGAGAAAATAGCTGTACACGATGTGGGTGGCACATATTTAGTACTTACTTCCGCATAAAGTTGACTTGGTCAAAACTTCTGTGAGACGTTTTCTTGAAGGCTATGACGGCTTTAGTTACTGATGCTGCAGACCACTGGCATAGAACACGCGTTGCTTGGCCATGGTGTGTCCTTCCATACTTGTTACTTGGTGCCACTTGTCACAAGCAGGAGTTATTGGGGCCAGTTGTTTCAAAACTCATGAATAGTTTGGGGCTATTCGCCGGAAGAAAGAGTTCACTGAGGCCTCGTAGCCCCTAGCACGAGTTGCTGGGGCCCCAATGGCCTCAGTTGCCGTGGGCCATGAGGGGGAGTGCGAGGGGCGTGGCAGAGGTGCAGGTCGATATCGTAAGCCCGGCGCGTCGTATACGTACGCTCGACGTCCCCTCAATCCTCCCTTCTATCACCTCTAGCAGCTCGGTCCTTTTTTTTCCATTTGTGTGTCCCTTGCTCTCCCTCTCTGTCCGCTCGTGACGCCATCACGGGTGTCAACGGCAATTTAAGGAAATTACTCAATCTCATTGGAATGGTGTTGCATGAGCTAACTCAAGACGACGTCTTCATCTCACTTTTGATTTAGATTTTTAAAAATGCGTTCCGGATGTGTATTTAAAAAAGTTATAGTGAATCTGATATTTTTGTATTTACTTATGTGGGTTATTTTTACAGATATGCATCACTTGTCGATGCCCACGGAGCGCTCTCATTCTCAGCTTATAAATTTTAATAATTTGAAGCCGGTAGCTATTGAAGATGGTATGCAAACATGCAGTAATATTTCGACTTTTTTCTCCTGCCCTCGCTCACAAATACTCACAAAAGGACCATTATTATGATCAGCATTAAGCGAAGAATTAAAGAGGAATAGTCGAAGAATTTCTCCAATTGAGAATTGTATCGTATTAGTCACACGTCACTGGAAATCTTGAAATGTAATATTCGAATGTCAATGAGCCACTCGAAATAGATTTTAAAACGTGATATTTAAGAGTGCACTTACAATCTATTACTCAGAGGGTTACCAGATAACATGAATAACTGCTATTTTTCAAGCTCTAAAATTAATTTCTAGTGAAACTTCTCAGGATTATGTTTTTTTTTGCGTTTTGACACGTCCCTACCTTCGTTAAAAACGATATAATTGTTTTTCATAAACAGTTTTAATTTAAAGCTATCAGTAAGCACCCTTTGGCTCTCTGTATATATATATATATATATATATATATATATATATATATATATATATATATATATACTGTTCTCTCTCTCGCTCTCTCTCTCGTTCTACATACTGTATATTCCCTCGCTCTAAGAACGGTTAAGAGTTTCTTCGAAAAGTTACGTCAATAAAAAAATATTGATCAGATCGGTGCGACACATTAAAAAGTTCCAAAATATTCTTCTACTGCATCGTTACATTGCTTCCAGCTACATTCCCAGGCATCAGAGGCGTCACAGTAGGCTTCCTGCGGACTGTAAATTAGAGCTTTGTGCAAGCTTCTTTGATTTTATCAACTGTTATAAAATGATGTCCTTTCATGGGGGTTTTCAAGTACAAAAACAAGAAAAAGTCTAGGGGAGCCACGTCAGGACTGTAGTGTGGCCGTGAGATTATTGGTACCTATAAATCGGCCAAGAATTGGGTCACGAGGTAGGCGGTGCGGGCTGGCGTGTTGTCATGGTGAAGTTTCAAATCGTTTCCGATGTCAGGCTGGACGCGCTGAATTCTTCGTTTGAGTCTGTTCAATAATTCCACGGTACTTTTTGGAAGATTTAATGTCTGTGTCATTTAACGAACGCTCAAACGACGGTCTGAGTTCAAAAGTTTTCTCACACGCGTCACATTTTCGTCGGTGATAGTCGTCGAGAGATGACCAGCGCAGGCTTCATCGATGACCTCTTCACGACCTTTTAAAAAGACTTTGTGACACTGTTATACCAAATGTTCCGACAAACAATCGTTAACAAAAGTTGTCTTTATCATAGGAAAAGTTTCCACTGCACACTTGCCTAGTTTCACAGAAAAAATTGATGTCAATCCTTTGTTCCGGCGGGCATTGCATTGCAGCTTGCACTGGAGACAAAAACGAGTTTCATGGAAATGCCTGTGTTTACCTTCCGAATGTTCGCAGACAGCTGAGCGACCCCGTGTTTCTAAGCTAACTTCCCCCTCCAGCAAACCCAACCAGTTCAAATAAAATCGCTGACAACTCTTTTCAGACAAACTCTGCACTCCCTCCTTGTTCTATGTACAGTGTACTACCTCGTCCTATGTACGGTTTACTCTCTGAAGCTATTTTCGGTGTACTCTCTCCCCCTAGGTTCGGTTACTCTCGTCCCAACCTGAGCACCATCTAGATTTACACGCAAAAGTAATGTGACCAAAAGAGCTTATTAGGCAACGCTAAACATACTATCGTTCTCATACAGGGACTAATCAAAATAATTTATTTTCTGTGTTACGAGGTAAGATAACGAACAGACAGACAGAAGAGCAATGAATGACTTGAAACAATGTTTGAAGTCCGAGTGAGCGTGTCATATGTTTGCTTAACTTATTGATAATGACTCTTAGATTGAAGCAGTTATTCTGTACCGCAAGCTTATTGTCAGTGATGGAATATCTTGAGTTGTACGATTAACTCATAATCTTGGGTCTGGACAATTCTTCTCTTCGAGCAATTAATTAACAAAATATTCATACATAGAAATTTATCATGACTTCACCACTCTGACTTGACTTTCATCTCATCTGTATCATTAACTTTAACTTACTTCGACCTAATTTAGTGCACTTAAAACGAACGAAATTTAATTTCAAATACCCAAATTTGATCAAATCAAACTCAAGCTAGCTACTCTTAGCCTAACTTAGTCTAACAAAACCTGTTTCCAATCGTTAAACGATTTAGAGAGTTCGAAAATGTGCTGTGCACTTGTTATTTTATGAAATAACTTGTTTCAATGTTTGTCATAGGAGGTTTTTAAAAACAATAATTATTATCACCAATGTTGCAAATGACTTCGGATACTCACTATTAGGCCTACCACTAAAAATTATCTCCAGACTTCTGTATGCGTGAGTACTGGCATGGCTGGTAGCCTCTAACATTAAAAATTAAAATAATAATGACAATGCAAGAAAAGAAAATTTTTAATACAGTTTTCGTACGTGGAATATTAGATGTTTAATGCCGACATTTTTTGAACAAGCGCTTCATTATCCACTGACAGAAATTTTAACTCCGTTCAAACTTACAGTCTATTTGCCTCAGAATAGCCCTGGCTTTATTTATCCAAGGTCTTACGATAGATGCAGACGCTGCATTTCTATGTAAAAGTCCATCTTTTCTATCCAAGATGTTTGTGAAGCTAATATCTCTGGCCGCCGCATGCAACCTTCTTATTTAAAGGCCAAGGTGTGGCATTTCTAGCATGTTATTTTCAGATCTCTTCAGTCTTTACAGAAAATTGTGCTTCTTAAAATATTCAAGGCCAACCTAGAATAAAGCATTCGGGACAGGATTACTTTTATATGTTTTCAGTGGGTAACGTTGCAACTTCCTTAAGAGAGAAATTACCTTCCATCTAAGATAACGTTTTTCGTCTCTACAAATGATCAGAAACCTTTTTTTTGCTTTAATTAGCTTCCTTAGTTTGCTGTTACTATATTGCATACCACATTACTTTAACATGCTGTTAGATTCGATATATTTTGTACAATTTCTTGATTTATGTTTTTTTTATTTCGTATATTTATTCTTAAATAACTGTTGTATATTTTTACCGGTCTCGTCTCAAATGACATATTTGAGCTTTCACAGAAAACGATCATGTTAGAATACTTAGATAACACTGTCAAAACACACAAATATCTGTACACTATCTATTCATTTCCGAAATAAATGTGTCAAATATTCCGCCTACTACCTCACTTGGTAGCTGATATCTTGGTTAATTGAAATGAAAATTGTGTTGAGAAAATTATGGTGTAATTTTATTTTTACCATAAAGGAAATACTTCATATTTTCATTGCCGCACAGCAGTTTTTCGCGTGATTGGATTGTAAAAAAATCTTAAAATCTGATGTCTTCTTCTGTCGTGTCCTATTCAGAGGCTTAATTTTCTCATGTTATTTTGTTTCTTATTTCTTATATATAATGTTTCATTGGAGCATGTTCTTTGAGGTTGTTCGACTAGAGTGTTTATCATTCTCGGTACTGTGTAGTGATAATAATGCCATCAATCTCTGAATTCTTACCTGGTATAGAAAGTGTTTTATTTCAGTACTTTGTTTTTATCAATCTCCCTTTTATTCACTTTCATAGTTTCTCTGAACACGATGTACACCATATATTAGCAGTAAATGTCTTTCTATACTGAATACTTTTCGAACTCCTTGCGCGTCTCCATCCCCAATATTCATTGTCTTTCCCTGCATTTCGGCCTTAGCCAAAAGCTCATGATCTCTATGCCCCAGTTTCTCAAGGTTACGAGTTCCCAACAAGGTCACCTTCCTTTTTTCAAGGTCTATAAGAGCGCCCATTTTGTCGTCGTGACGCGCATGACCTCAAGCAACAGGAAGGCAACTTTTAGAATTTGTTTCTATTCTGGCAACCTTGAAACCAATGGGCAGTAAATAACTTTGTATTTTCTATATGACTCCGAGTTCTGTTGAGGTTCTTTTTCTAAGTACATATGGGGCACGATACAACTGACTTTAGCCCGAATTTCCTAACTCGTCTTCAACCTCATACTTGCGATGGAAATATTAGGGCCGAGTAAACACTATGAGGTACGAAGTTCGGCAATGATCATTGAATCATCCAAGTTATTGGTATATTATATCGTGGTGGAAGGTTATTAGTATTATCATATCTTTACGAGCTTATAAATATAAACCAAGGACTACTATAACCAGGACGTGCATCGCCATGTAGCTGACTACGGTAGCAGAGGCCAGTTCACTGAGCTCAGTTAACCCCCATCTCTCACAGTACGAACATTGTCGTAGTCTGTCGCTTGGTTTGAATCGGACATTGTTGTTTGTTTCGAGGCACATTGCTGCATTTCTAAATGGATACTGTTTGTTTACAAAGTTTATTGCCAATTAAATGCATTAAAAATGCCGAACAAGGGTGGGGTTGTGTGAACAAGTGAAATCCCTCCCAGTATCTTCAATGTGCCTGCTTCATATCTGCCATCTCCAAAACCTGCATCTCACCCGGCGAAAGTGGAAGACCAACAACTGAGGTATTTTCTTCAGAAGAATAAGATTACTTCATTTGATGCTTTCAAACCTGAACGTAACCTACAAAAGCAGTACAAGAACTTGATTATTTCAAGATCGAAGGAAAGGCTCGTGTGGTTGTTCATGACAGACAACTTCAGTGAGTGCAGCCTGTCTGTGATTGTCGAAAACAAGCCCACTTTGTGTTCCCCACTAACGCTCAGAGCGTTCAAGAACGGCATTAGTGTACCACTGTTTAAGATACTTCATCCCAACAATGGTTTGAGATCGTATACGCAGTCCGATGAAACTGTGCGCTTGGCAATGAACTATGTATGACATCCCGTTTGACAAAACGATCCAAAATGTTGTCACCCTCCAAGCTCACACGTCAGCCTATGTCGACACTGAGAAGGAGAAGAAGTTGGTATTTATGACGTCTGTTGGAACTTTTATCACAGAAGCAGTTTTCCATGAATGATTATTGTTTTGCTCTTCAATCATACGCAAAGTGTAATTATGAACAGCTCAGAGACTTTTTGGTACTGCCATACAAACGCAAGCTGCAGTACATCACTTCATCTATTGACAAGGGCCAGGTGCTGAGGGAAACATTTGATAAAGTCCAGTCACTTCAACAGAAGAATATTTCTCTTGGTAGATTAAGTACAGTTTCGCCCAACTGTTTCAATTTCTGCTGGGTTGCTGAGTGGCATGGCCGAGAACAACCGAGACTGCAAAGCCACTTCTTTTTTAATCACTAGGTAATTGCAGTGCCACAGTCAAGCATCCTCTTGACAACGAGCGTGTCTGGTTTCTCCTTTTTGACACAGTACATCTGCTAAACAACTGGAGCTACATCTGCTAAACAACTGCACCCGCAACAACTGGATCAGTGAGAAGGGCCAGAAGATCAGTCTTGACAATGAAACACGGCATCATTTTCAGACGTCAAGGAACTGTACTAATCAAAGAAAGGCAGTATTCTGACGACTACTACACTCACTCAATTTGCTGTCAACCCCTCAGAGAAAGACTAGCAGAAGAATGCAGTCCTTCAGACCTCTGTCAAGAAGGCCCGGTTGGCTGACTAATCGCTGCAGTTTGGTATGCTTTTGCTTCTATGTCTGTTTGTTTATATGCGTGAATGTTTGTATGTTTGGCTGTTTGCTTTGGAAAAGGTTTAACTATAATCAACTTGTAAAGTCTAAAACTGCAGCAACTCGGCTTTCTATAAAGTGGCCACTAAGCTCATGCAATAATACATGTTAAGTCCGGTTAAAATTGGTATTTCAAAGCATTACAGTGCTTTAAACCATTTAAAATTCACTGTAAAACCTTATTATCCCTGCTATTGCTTGAAAGAAGTAATTTTTGATCAATTTGTCTGATAGAAAATGTTATGTTACTAAGAATGCAATGGCCTCCGCTACTGTAGTCAGCTACATGGCGATGCACGTCCTGGTTATAGTAGTCGTTGGTATAAACTTATAAAACTAAGCTGATATTCAGATGTAATTCATGTTAATTATACTCGTAGCTTTGAATCGATTGAGTGATGCACACTATTGTGTAAGAAAATGCAAATAAACTAATAAAATCACAATATATATCAGTGAAATACAGTTGGGATGAATTGGAATTGTATCATGAAAAAGTTACTTGTGGTACCGTGAATGCAACGAGGAATCGGTATAGAAGTCCCAGTTTTGAGCTATGCCAGGGGGCATGTATTCTAAAATGAAATAGTATGACAAATTTGCCGTGATAAAGATACGATACCAAACATTTTTCAGAAATACAGTCAAATAAGGGAAATGAATAGATATTTATTTAAATACACTCGTATTCTTAGGTCATAGATAACTCGCTTTGCTCTACCTCACTCTGCACCACTTTACAAGTCTCACTTCGTCTCACGATACCTCGCTCAGCTGCACTTTGCCCCACTCTGCCCTGCTCTACTTACCTCCCTTCGATCTACTTCGTGCTGCCGTACTCGACCCATTTCAATCTCACTTTAACAGCGTAGCAACTCCATTCTGACCCAGCATAAAAACTTCATTGTCTTACACAGCATAAGTTTTACTTGATGGTCTGTTAGCACATAGCCAGTACTCGCTTTAGCATCTAAGATCATCAGGAATGCGATGGTCCACGATCATTTAAACGAACCTTTTCTGTCGTCACTTTTGCCTGACGAGTTTATAGAAAAGGAAGCATAGGGCTGGGAGGTACTGGATATCCAAATTGCCCCTCAGAATCTCTTTTTTTCGTGTCGTTAGCAAAAGTAGTTTTTAAAGCCTATTTTGTCATCTGAAGAATGTTAGTGTTTCTTTAACTCCCACTCTACGGTAAAGTGAGCTTTAGGCCTTCGAAAATGCTGATTTCCGTGCCATAATTTACTATTGGCAATCATGGAAACACAAATAGGTTATCGGAAAATGAAGAATATCTCACTCAAGTACTGTTATACTAAATTTTGAATACTGTTGAACGCATAGTTTGAATTTAAGGATATTCTGAAATCGAGTGCAGACATAAGAATTGAAACACCAATGACAAATTTCGCTGTATGCAATATTTAACGTGCAGGACATTTGTAGTTGATGTATCTCCCGCCAATTATTGTTACGTAATAGTGTTGGGTGGCACGCTGGAACTTAACCATACGATATAATAAAATTGATATTCTTGGCAAAACTGAAATATTTTGACTACTGAAACATCAACACTATATAATAAAACGCCAGGTGTCTCCTTAAATAAATAAATTTATATATTTTTGTGCATAATTTCTCCTATGTTATAACAATAGGAATCTCCCTTAAATAGTCGTAGTTACATCCGTAGACTTTCTGATTAGGTTTGAGAATCTGCTGCTTTAAGTTCTTTCTTCAACTGCATGATATTAAAACCCGTTATTTATATATTTTTACCAAACATACACACGTTATATTATAAACATCCATGTAAGCAGTACGTAATCTATAGTTACTGCACCATTACAGTGTATGAAACAAGCGACGAAAAGTCGCCCTTAGGTTGATGGCACAGCGCTTAAAACGTGCCCCTCAATCTACACGGCAACAGAAGTATTTGCTTTCTGCTGATGAGACTAGCTCCTTCAGGATAATAAATGAGTTTATATAGCTAGCCTTTTGTGTCCATAGCCTTCGCTATATAGTTACACCGGTGCACTCATTGAGTAAGGGTATTGATCTGAAGAAGAAGAATACACCATGCATTTCTTTCTCGCCTGGAGTAATAAACGAGGCAGACAGATAACATCTCCTTATTAGTTCGTGTCTATGACCTTTGAAAATAAATTTGTATCCTGATATTAATAAACCACCGTTTCAACTACAAAATTGAAACTATGTACTCATGAAAAGCCACAGTCTGTTTCGAAAAGGGTTTGGAGAAAGTGCTGTCGTTTGCCATTTAGAATAGTTTCTCGCACAGTATGAACATTAGGTTTGTAGAAAATACTTATAAGGCTAACTCTGAAAATAATTTTGGATACAGAGAGGGATTGTATTTTTTTCTCAGATTTTCATTCTTTTATAATCAGTATGACTGCATCCCATATCTGTTAGATAATTCATAAGTATTCAAATTTAAGGAACACTGGCAAGCATTGTTTTCTAATCAACTATACCAAGGCAAAAAACTTTTCAAGTGCTGCTGGTTTGCTCGTGAAATACTTTGAAGGGAAGATGCTACGTTGCAATCATATTTACTGTGGATGAAGATAGTTGTCTATGAGTAATTTTATTTCTGTGAGGCATTTAAAAGAAAATCCTGGAATCATGAAACTTCATCGTGGGTTTAGATCAAATAATGGCTTGACTGTAGAAACAAGAGGAGCAACCTTAATTTTCCTTTTTCGGTATTTCTCGGATGTTAAACATCCAATTCAGTTGAATGTAATGATGTCAAATCTAATCTGTACCTAAAGAAAATATTTTCGCTTATCACCTAAAATGAGTATAATGTCTACCACGTCAGAATTAATATGTATCACCAACGATTACCTCTTAAGTCATCACTGAAATAGCGAAGTTTCATTTGTTTCCCCATGTATATTATTTAACGTTCATGTATAACGTGATGTGAATGTTTATGTATACCCGTAGGTACTGCTGTTCTATCATCTACGATACTATGCATAGAATACCTACCACTTAAGGATTTTATGATAAGGCATTTTTAAAAACCAATGATGTTACATTTCTTATGTACCAACTTTATTGGAAATATACGTTTTTGTTTTTTTGTTTTGTTGTTTGATTCGTCTACACAGACAAAATCCTTATCTAATTTCAAAGATAATGCTGAGCAGTGTAGAATATAGCATACTTTATTAACGGGTAATTTAAAAACAATTATTTTCGTGTACAACATTAATTGACGTCCAACGCAAGGTGTTGTTGAAACTGTTTTGTCTCGCTACATAATTGATGAATCTTGTATAATACAGTAATCCCTCACTTCTTCGCAGTTCGACTATCGTGGATTCACGACTTCGCGGATGTCATCCGCCGAATTTATAAAATTTCGCTGTATATATAATATAGATATGACAACCTGAAAGATTTTATCAAATTTGCTAAACTATTAAAATGAATATTTTTTCATAATGTAGGAACAATGAAACAAGCGTAAAATAAGAAAAAAGATAAATTTTAATTTATAACACACTTGACAAAGAGATAAGAACCGTTTAAAATGCGTATCTTGTTCTTGAGAAAAAAGAAACGTATTCTCTTCATGACGTAGTGCAGAGGTGGCCAACCTTTTGCATATCATGTGCCACTTGCCCTATAACATAAGATCAAATGCGCCAATTTTACACAAAATCATGACAGTACACCAAATCCCTGCCTATAGAGTTCAAACTTTAAACGATAGCTACTTAACAGAATATATAATCTTTGCCTATTATTAGTGTGGTTTTTGACTCTGTTTTGACTTTGCCAGTTTTTGAATGTCTAGAGATTAATCTGTCACCGAGAGCAACAAACAATTCTTCAGATTTAAATCTGTGAGTTGTGACCTCGTTTTACTTTTGATCAAGTTCATAGCTGAGAATGCTTGTTCACATCTGTAAATAGACCCGAATCTACATATATAGCGCTCGGCAAATTTTTGTAGTTCTGAGAAGTTATCATGAGGCAGTAACCGCCAAAATTTAATTGTGTTACAATCATTTTGGACTAATTGAAGCTCTTCAAACGTCGTTTTCAACAATGAATTGTTTTTCAGATTTTGTATTAGCTTGAGTTTTTCCACATATTCCGTCATGTTTCCCTTGTTATGAGAAATGTCTCTCTGCTCTTTCAAGTGGGGAAAGTGATTCAAATCTTAATTTTCAACTGAGAAATGAACAGTTTTAATTTCATCATAAATACCTTGATGCAGTTCACTAGACTAGGAAACAACATATTCTTACCTAGTAGTTTTAAATTTAAATCGTTGAGATGACTGGTGATATCAACTAAAAATACAAAATCAAACAGCCAGTTATCAATCAATAAGGCACTTTCGTCAGGTAGCTCATTGTTAACTTCAAGAAAGTCGTGAACTGCATTTTTAAGTTTCCAGAACCTACTCAGACACCGTCCTCTGGAAAGCCAGCGCACCTCACAATGAAGGAGAAGGTCTCCTTATTCAAGTAATTCGCTATATGCTTTGAATTCTCGTTGGTTCAATGCTCTTGCTTTAATTTTATTAACACATTTAATGACAAATGACATAACGTGTTGCATATTTAAAGTTTTTCCGTGTATTCTTAATGTACAATGCAGTGATACTCACGTATGGGATGGTCCAAAAAATTTTCAAGCAAAGTCGCAGCCCCATTACCCACCATTAACGAGGCACCATCAGTGCACACGCTGATCAGTTTACTAAAATTCACACTTAGATTTTCGAGGCATGATTTGACTTTGTTAAATATATCTGATCTTCATGTTTTCCCATGCATCGATTCTAAGCTCAGAAGCTCTTCAAATACATTGAAATCATCAATACCTCGAATAAAAATGCTTAATTGTGCCACACCACAAAATTTAATGTCAGTTGATTCGTCCAAAGCCAAAGAAAAAAAGTATATGATTTGATGAGATCCTCCAGTTGCCGAGACACATCTTGAGACAGTTCATCTGAGCGTATTGTAATGGTCTGTTTTGATATAGCAATTTCGTCTGCTTTCTTTTCAATATTCTTATTGCCAAGATATTTTGCAAATATTTGGAGACATGGCTTCACAATTTCTTCTCCATCAGAAAAAGGCTTCTTTCTTTCGGCCAAACGCAGAGCAATTTCATATGATGCTTCTGTCAGTGATAAGTCTTCAGAAATTACTTTAATGAAGCTGTTTTGCCTTTCTCTGATTTCTTCCTTCTTCTTTGCAACATATTATTTTCGTAATGTAGAACCAGACATGAGCTTCTTTTCATTTTCGATTTTAGTCCGGTGCTGAGTTTTATAATGTCTATTAACACGTGGCCTCCGATTGCCTGACCGGTGTAAATCTTCACTTTGTGCGTTTAGTCACTAGAAGGATCTGAAACAATTACAGAGCCTAACCTAAGTGGCCCACATACGTACCACTTCGGAGTCAACGTGTTAAGATCATGTTTTTTATTGTAGGATAAAGTTGCTTCACAAAAAATGCAAAGCGGTTTATCTGTTGGACTCGCAATAAAATTAATAAGAAATCATTTTCCCACTCTTCATTTAATTCACGTTTACATTCACTTTCTGCTTTTCTTTTACTCATTTTTACGTACAATAAATCTGTTTTGTAATAGATAAAAGGAATATAAGAGATAATTAAGAAAAAACACGCTTGAAATGTAAATGAACGCACAAAACAGAGCAAGAAGAGTTGCAGGCAACCACACAGTGTTAATTGCTAACTGCAACTGGACCATCGGCGCAGTCACGTGCCCAGAGGTGCCAGATGTTTTCCTTTTTCAGCCAAATCATAGTTGAAAACATAAATAAAAAAATAAACCCAAACACTTTAATGTTTATTCATGAATAATTGTAAACTTACGCAGTCTAGTTTTTAGAAATATATTGACCAAAATAAGCAATGAAATTTTTTATTAAACATTAAATAACATTAATTTATCCCCTCCAGCACAAAGGCAATGCGCCATCATTAATCGTTCAATGCGCCGCATGTGGCGCATGCGCCGCAGGTTGGCCACCACTGACGTAGTGCCACCACTGTACTGTGCGTAGTGCATTGAAAAACGGGCTATGATTGGTGCAATAGTGAGGAACGTCAAATAACAGCTTACCGTTTGTAATTTGGTTTGTGATTGAAACTGTGACTGATGCTCATAAGTGCTGCATCACCCATTGCTTCTCTCTGGCGGTCCTATCTTATACCTATCTCGCGGGTTGGATTATTTTACGCAGTGCCCTCGTATTTTTTGTGATTAACAGCGATTATTCAACCCCTACAATGGCTCCCAAGCGTTATTTCACGAATAGCGAAAAGTACTGTACAGGGTGGGTTATTAATAGTACAGGGAGGGCTTAAAAGTTCAAATATACATTAAATACATACCGTAAAGACAGTGTTCCCACTTCCCGGAAATTTACCTATCGCAGCCGGTCTCGGAACCTATCTACCGCGATAAACGAGGTGTTACTGTACTTCATTTTTTCCTCTAGTTGGTGCAATAACTTGAAAAATATATGTTTTACTTACCGTAGTGCATGAAGCTTGTCATCCTGATTAGATTAGCTGTAAGTGTACAAGTGCTATTCTGATAGGTTACATACTCGTAATACTTTTTACTCGTTTCAGAAAACGCGTGGGATTGAGTGAAAGAAATACGGTGAACTTTGTTCTCATACAAAAAAATAATCCGGAGCAGTAGTGGTGCATAAGTAAACGATTTAAATTTTTTCACACGTAGAAAAATTTTGTATATCATATAATATTACGTAATTTATTATAATAATTGCAGCTAATATCTTCACGAAATTCCAAAACTAACCTTTAGTTTAGTAGAACGTTGACATGAATTTTGACCCGTTGCATTACTTTGCATTAAATCTTTATCCAAATTACACACCGAGCTGTTGCGTTTACCATGACAATATTCACAACCATGTTCATTTCAAAAATCTTAATCTCCCTTGCCATGGCAGAAATGTCATCTGTTTTAACAAACTGTGCTCTTCGAGTTCATGTGCTCACCTTGCATTTACCTACACGGGGAATTAACTCAAAATAGCACAAAACAAAGTTGAACTAAATTACCAACCCAATAATTACAATTACGGAACTACCAAGCACGTCGTCGAAAGCTCAGGTGCACATGACTCAGTACCTTCTAGACAACGACATTGGATCAAAGAGCGACTACTTTAACAGCACCAAATTCACATCGCCTCCAAAACAGCGGGAAGCCTCCACCGCCAAACATACATCACATTGCAAGTGTTGAGCTAGTCTGCTGGCTGGTAACATGTAAGTAATTACTACTATACCATATGCATTGCTGCAGAACAGCAGCAGCTCTATTTGTGCCCTCAAAATCATAATAAACAGTATTTCTGGAAACCATTCAAACATCATTCAGTTTTATAAAAAATAGTATTTATTTTAGTCTGTTTTGATTTTGAGTGATTCCTTAACCGAATAGAAATCCAAGTATTGTTGAAGTCAAAAAGCGAATTCTATTTAAATTAGTTTAACGATATCGATAACGAGGGATCTCACATCTCACTTTGCAGTATCCAATCTTGCGAGAACGACTGCATGTCTAACTTCAGGTTCTAGTAAACATCATAATGTATGGTATTTTAAATGACCAGCATATTTCTCAATACGATGGAATGTGTAAATGATGCGAAATAAATGATTTCTGTAGAATACTGCGTTGAAAAATGATATTCAGATATACTACAGACACAACACAAAACGTGACGAGCTTCATATTATTTCCCTTAAAACCAGTTCATTTCGACTCTAAATAATGCAAATCGCAGTTTTTCTGCTCATTGCATGCATATTATTGATGAAAATGTTTCCTATTTGCTTGCGAAAATATTATCCAATTACTCATCAATGGTCGAAAAATCTTGAAATTTTTACACGATTCATTAGCACTCACAGAGTAAGCACTAGTATCGAAGTTTTTCATCAGGGAAATCTCACAGAGAATCATAAACATGAAAAATCTTTTCACTTTAATTATTGTATGTAGCAGTGTGGTATAATTTTGAATACGGCGCCAGAAAAACGAGTGTTCAGCACACCGACCGCCTCGCTGCAGCAGATACCTGAGTTTTGAGTATGTTTAAAGATAGCAGGAATGTTGACGTAGGTTTCCGCTGAGCCCTGCTTTCGCAGTCTTATAAATGCTTGCTGAGAGTTCACGCTTCAATTTTTAAAGCAGCAGAGCTGACGACGTTTATCGGTAGTTTGGTCTAATTTATAAATCTCAGAACTGTGTAGTAACGAACGCAGGTCGAGGAATTTTGTTTAATCTTCCTCGTCCGTGAGCTATTGGATCTCTGCTCTCTGTGACTGATTTACTCTCGACAGATATTCCTGTTTTTCTGCGCACTGATTCAGATGCCTCACCCTCAAGAATTATTTCAGTTTTGCAATAAGTTGAGCATCAGGTACCACTGCCGACATGTTACAAATTTGCTGCTTTTCACACTTCCACCTAAGATATTCAATATTAAACTCCGTATTTAGCGGAACACCTACAACGACAATGAGTCACGAGAGACAAGCAACGTTGCGTGACAAGAATGTGATCAGTCTTAAGTCTTTTATTTGTTGGTACACCGCGTCTCGGCTTCGTTTATAGTTTATAGAAAGAACTTTAGGTTATCACTTCATCAGTCTAATTCTCATCTTGGATACCATATAATAATTCTATCAACAAATTTTAAACTTAGGTCATGAATTTATTACCTTAGCTCTAAAATCATCGTTAATTCAAAAGATATGTTAGATAAATATAGTTTAAATTGCAGGGAGAAATGATTTTCCTTGAAGGAAATAAACATCCCTGAAATCTATGAGCGTTTCTGATTGAATATTTAAAGGCCAAAATTTAAACTCATTTTAAAAATCAATTAGTAGCAAAATTAAGAGTTGTGCTTCGAAAATTTTCAAGTAAGTAAATTTCTTGTTGTCATTTTGAACTTCATCAGAACTTTCCAGCCACTTTAATAAGGAAGTCACGGCTGTAAATATTCTTATACATTTGAGAATAACATTCAATTCTACAGTTCTTCGTCTTGTGAAGAATTACACATTTTGTACTTATAACCCTGAGAATCTTATATAAATAGGTATTTGTAGGTATTTAGGTATTATAGGTATTATAGGTATTTATATAGGTATTTCACCTTTTTATTATCCTCTTGATTTCTATGACACTCTTGAATGTTAAACACAAAATTTGTCAAAAAACAAATTATATCGTAATGAGCGTAAAGAATTTTTTTCCCTTTACTGTAGTCTTACTTTTCAAACCTAAACTGTTTGTATTGTTACGGGATTGCAAGTCTTTTGTTAAGCTGTTGTTTGTGTGCCGCAGGGATCTGTCATTGTTTTCCATTGTTTTTCTAGCTTCTTTGATATCAGTCAAATGCAAGTTTTAAGTGTGTGATGTTTCTATTTTTAACACACGTGATGATTGCATTATGAACATAACGGGGTTCAGAATTCACAAAAGTCTTTTCGAGTTAGCTATCGAGTAACTGACACATGCAGTAGTGTTCTAAAAAATAAGTAGTATTCCATACTCCCGTTCTTTCTTTAGTGACATCGTATTGTACTGAATCAAGCATTTTGTGTATTCAGAGCTTAATCTATGTTATGTAATAGAAGCGTTGGTGTGTTGAATTATTTATTTATATATATGAATACATTCCATGTGTGTACTTGTTAACTAGATAGAGGAAATTAATTTCAAACAAGTCATAGCTATGGAGCTGAAAAAAGTGTTCATCTTAGGTTAAATATTGACTTCTCAATGGAACAACAACATGCGTTTTAAGAGTTGTATTGTGGATTTTGAAGGCGTCAAATTACTATAAAATGCTTGCTTTTTTTCCATTATTTTCCTTCTTCCCCTCAATTTGGAAACTTTTCGAAAAGTGGAGTCGTCTGACAAATGAGAAAAAGAAATTCACAAAATAAGACGTAAATTTTTCGCATGCTGGTGTACTTAGTAGTTTTGAAAATAAACGTCCATACATTGGAGCCATTAAGTTCCTGCATTAAAGTGCGTTGATATTTCTTATGACATATATTCCAAATTCTATGATGCAACATTCCGTGTCTTCTTATAGAAATATTTTGCTTTGTTTTACTTAAATAAAAAACTTAATCTCTTCGTATAGCAAGGCGCTACGTCCAACAAAGGAGAGAAACTTCAAATCATTCACCACAAAACTTGTAGAACTATTCTGAAAGTTAAGATAGATTAGAAAATAGTCATGACTGATATTCGTCTGATGATCTGGTGATAAATTTTGTTTATCGGTAGTCTTGGAGATAACGGCACTGTGCGTAAGCGTACCAATAGCATGTCAATTGCACAGTGTACCAGTGATGTCATATCGTATATCTACAGAGTGGGCTAGAAGTAATGTACCTTTTAAAAGCAATTATAAAAATAAATAATATGCTGCTAGCGTAGTTGTGCTACCAACATAAGGAGGTACCTCACTTATAGCCTGCCATCCCACTATACATATAATAATACACAGTTTGTTGCTTGCTTGGTCTTTCTCTCTGTCACGCTTTTGAGAATTTAGAAAGGAAAAACTTCGTCTACTGAATAACAAGATGAGATGCCATGAAATTCCATCCCTGAATTATGATGGTAAACATAGTTTCTTGATTGTATGCACGAAAGTCGAAATACAGCAGGCTAAAATAAACTGTTTATTTTATGTTAAGTATTGACTTCTTAGTGGAACGCGTATACAAGTATTGTAAGCATTATATTGTGGACACCAAAGGCACATCCTTCAATATGGAAACTTCTTTGCAAAGCCCGCGTCCATAGGCAAATCAAACGAGATAATTCAGTAAAAACACGTGAATTTTTCTACGTGTATGTGTACTAGTATATCATAAGAGCCTAGCATGGTTTATGCTCCTACGTACCGAGAAGACCACAGGAAATAGAACTGGGAGGCCTCTCCTACATATGATAAATTCCTCTGTTATGATATATTACTCACTTTAGATCGGGGAAAAGTAGAAGAGAATTATCCATTATTTAACACAACATAAATATTTTTAGGGATGAATATCTTTAACATCATGCATCGGTTGAGCTTTATCTGCACAATATGGATGTTTTTAATTTAGCATGTAGCATTCTCTAGCTGATAGCCGTATGTTTGAAACGAGGATAGATCTTTTGGTGTACCTGCTACGAGCATCCAAGATTCGAAAAATATTGGTTGGGGATGAATTTTATTTTAAAACTTGCATACGTAGGTCACAGAAATACTTATACGACCGAAATAATGAGTTTTACAAATTTTGTATTTGGAATAAAATTTAGAGAACATATTTTTAATTTTTTTATTGAACTAGCAGTTTGCGTGCTAGGTTTATTGGACTTTGCGTTCTCTATTTTTTAATAAGATTACTAACAAATTTTTATGCTTCACAGTAGCACTGTGAGATTCTTTTTTTATTAACTGTAAATTTTTGGTTGGAATTGTAACGCTTTAATGTGAAAATAAATGATGTTGATAGGTTCATTTTAAAAAGAAGCGTCCGTCATCAATAACAGAGATCTAGATTTATGAACTTTTTTCATTTACAGGGTCCTGTCAATCTCATTTCCACCTCTGAAATTTGCGCAGAAAATTGTTTGTTTAACCCACATGATAGAACATTTATTCCACTTCTACAACAAATTCAGTGCACTAAAATTATTTAATATAGTAATATTTGATTGTCTATTTTCCTTTGAAAATTATCACCACGTGCAGCGCATTCTGGACTCTTGTTCTTCAAGGAACCTACATAAAAATGTAATCTCATTCTCTCTCGCAAATCCAGGGATCATATGGGTTTAATTTCCGGTGTCATAGGTTTAATCTCCTGGCCTCAGGGTTTAATTCTATTCTTGTACCGTAATAAAACATCATCAGCTCAGCAGGCCTGCACAAATATATGTCTTAAATTTTGAACTCACAAAGTTGGGAAATAAATTGAGCGTCAAGTGAAGTCATCCTTTTTTGCCCATAATTCATTGTATGAAAATTTTTATGTATAATCATATCATGTATTTTAATGTCAAGTATGTCCGAGTTACATACCTAATTAATTATGTATTTGTGATACCCTCAATAACTTGAATAAAAAATGTCTGTCTCTCTTTACCTGTCTTCATACATTTGACATATGATAATGGCGATGACCCTGACACATACTTTATATTTGAAAGCATACATGTTAAGGCTCAATTTTTTATTTGCTAGTTTCTGTGTTAGGAATTTTATTTTGAAATCACGAATTTTGTTCAGTACGTAAGCGTTGTTTCAAAAGTTAAGCTTAAGAAGCACAATATGCTGCATACGCGTATTCTCTAGCATGTTTTCCCAAAAGGTATATACTACACAACAGGTTAATTGTGATTGATTATACCATATTTAGCACGAAATGCAGAATTAAAATGAATGTTAAAAAAACGTGACGCACAAATGTAGAAGCATATTTTTCAATGAAACATAAAAATAAGGTCTGAGAAAGAACCAGATATGTACATACAGTAAAAGTCATTTCCGGACAGCTATTTTCCCAGACAACATAATTTCCAGACACATGATTTCCGGACAATCTAATTACCGGACATGCTTTCCTCTTATGCTCTTGTGGTTTATATAAATATTTTTCTTGATCGTGAATATTTTATTTCAGAAAATTTATTTATTTATTCATATATTTTATATAACTTTATGCCTAGAATGTTGGAGGAAAACGTTGAACCTATAGATTTTCAGACAACTTTTAATATGAAGGATGCTGTTTTCCTCTTGAATGAATCATAGAACACTGTGAAACAAACAACCCTTTCAAAGGCATGGAAGAATTTATATGGGGAAAATAGGGATACTAGTGAAACTGATAGTGATATCGTTGAAACTTCGAAATCTTTTCCTGCAGAAAAAGCTTTTATATTGAATGAGACATTTAAACTAATTCCTGTGGGCGATTAGCTTTAAACTCTTACTTCTGATGATCTTAGAGAATGGATAGATGAAGAGGATATTTCAACTTCTCCTTCCACAGAGGAAAAAAATGCTGTTCCACACTCTGACGAAGAATATTCTGACAGCTCTACTTTTTCAGAACAAAACAATGATGAATCAATAACATGGGAATCTATACAAAAATCAATGTTGTAAGTTGTGAACTTCATGGTAAAAAAGCAATTTTTAGCGAGAGTGAATGTATTCGTGCTAGATCACTTCCAAGGTGCTTGGCAATTAAAAAATGAAAGAAATGAAAGCAGCTGAAGTAAGGTAAACAGTGAAAGATGCTATGAATGCCTATGAAACTAGAGAATAAAACTTCATTATAAACATGCTATATGTTGAAGTATGCGTAATGAATTTCAAAATGCATTCATTCTTCTAATTTACTACATGTACTAGTAACGTAGATATTTACAATTTTTCAGTTTAAGTTTTTCCTACTTTTATTTATTGGACTCGTGAAAATATATTTTAACTTATTACTGTTAAATTTATCATCTCTATGCTGCTAACACATCTAACAATTCTTAAAAATAAACGATATTTAGAACTCAGTCTGTCAATTAACCATATATCGAATCATCACATTATTTCTGAACGTTTTCATATCCGGACGACGTAGCTGTCCGGATATGAAGAATATTATTCTATTGTATATTTGAAAGCATACATATTAAGGTATACGCACACACACATTTATATATAATATATATATATATATATATATGTATGTATGTACAAATACATTCATATTTCGTATATCTCTATTTCGTATATATAACAAAATAATACAACACGATTAAATCGCTTGATTGCATATTTATAGGCCACACACAATTACGAAAATTGGACTATATGTAAACAATAGTATAAAAAGGTTAATAATATATCTAAAACTCACAAATATTTAATAGAAAAAATATATAGGCACATGTATAATAAATACATGTTCCTATATATTTTACGTGAATAAATACATAACCCTTATTATTAATTATGGCTTCGAGACTTTTATCGTAGTTCAATACCAGCCTTTTACAAGTTTCGGGCGTAATCTTATTCTATTCCTCAATGCAAATTTCTTTGAGTGCAGTGATGTTTTTGTGACCTCTCGTCTGAATCTTCAACTTCATTTCCCTTCACAAGTTTTCGATCGGATTCATGTCCGGGGATTGACTTGGCCATTCGAAAATGTTTATCTTCTTCATCTCCAACAATTTTTTGGTTTCGTTTGTAGTATGCTTTGGATCGTTGTCTTATTGGAATTTTCATCCACGTTTCAATTTTAACAAACAAGCTGAAGGTAGAACTTGCTCTTCCAATATTTCACGATATTTCCTGCTATTCATGATTCCTTCCATGATGTGAAGTTTCCCTACCCCTGATAAGCTAAAACATCTCCACACCATAATTGAGCCACCTCCAAACTTAACAGTTCTTATGGTGTACTTTGGTTTATACTCTTCGTTTTGTTGCCTCCAAACATGGTTTGTGCTGTTTCTCCCAAATAGTTCGATTTTGGCTTCATTTGACCACAATACTGAGTTCCAAAACGATGCTGGCTTGTTCAAATGGTCGTTGGCGTACTTCAGCCTGGCCTTGACGTGATGTTTTTGGAGAAGATGTGTCCTATGAGGGAAGTGGGAGCGAAGACCTTCACGGCGTAGTGCCTTGCTGATCGTGTGTTTGCTGGCTTCGATCCCAGATGCCTTGAGATCATCCTTCAATTTTTCACGAGTAGTTTGAGGCCTCTGCACTACTGTTCGACAATTTTCGAGCAGCACGGTCGTTAATCTTTCGAGGACGGCCAGTCGAGGCTTGCTGAAAGTCGTATTCCGGCATTTTCCCTTACATATTAAGGTTCCAAACGAGGCTATAGGAATACACAGTTGTGCACTTGTCTTCCGATATCCCAAACCTTTATTATGGAGCTCCAAAATACGTTCGCGAAGATCTTGGCTGATGTCCTTATTCTTACCCATGCTTACGACGTTTCAGAACGAGAGCTGCTACCAATGACACGTTATTAGAGATGAATGCTGACGAAAGTTTGGTTGGCTAATAGTAGAATGTATTAGAAGATTCTGGAATAATCCTACAATAATTTTCATGAATAATATCGAGAAAAAAGTCGGGTATTGTAAACTTTTGTTCACGTATTTATTATACATGTTCCTATATACTTTACTATTAAATAGTTGTTGGTTTTAGATATATTATTAACCTTTTTATACTACTGTTTATATATATATATATATATATATATATATATATATATATATATATATATATATATATATATATATATATATATATATATATATATATATATATATATATATATATATATATATATATATATATATATATATAGGCCAATTTTCGTAATTGTACGTGGTCTATATATGTGCAATCTGGAGATTTAATCAATGTTATGTACTATTTTGCTCTCCACGGTGGATATACATTCTTCTCGTATAAGTGGATCTCTTTAGATATCGGGGGGAAATGGATGGGCATATTATCATATTATTATTTATTGTTTCAATAAGTGCTAATGATAGCATGCTGAATAGTCTTGCGAAAACTTCCTCATCTATGGTTGTGCCAGAAATTTTCATGAGAAAGAAACGACATTTACAAACACAACGTCCTAGATTGGAACACACTGATTCACTATATGAAGAAATGATATATTATGATCCATACTGCTGGATATGAATATTACTTCCGCTCTTTTGTCTCTGGTGAATCATCTTTGCTTCCAAGGGAACTCCCATCTCGTCACTTTGTTCAGCCTTGCTTGTCTCCATGTCTATATTATTATTAAGGTCATGATCACTTCTTTAGTTTGGGTACTTGTTAGGAAAGAAACATGTACGACGGCTGCAAATCTGTGAGTATTTTGCAGTGTATGCTTTCTTGATGATGCACTAGTTTTAAATTTGTTTGTATTGGAGAGGACGTGTCGGATAATAAAATCATTATTTACGTAATTACTGGGAGTGACAGATTTCATAACGAAATCTCACGGCGAAAAGGAACACCAATTCAGTCAAAACTACATTACACTGTTCTTGAACTCTTGTCCAGCGAAATAGCTGAAATTTTAACAAATACGCCGTGCTTGTGTTTACTAAACTAGAGATTGATAGAATACTTGGTATTTTAAGAATAATCAAAGAAAAGAGTTTTCGGAAACACGAACTTTTGAGCTTTGGAGTTTAAATATGATCTAAGAATTCATCAAATATACAAGCTATGCTCTCCACATTTTGAGTTCCTATTTCCGTTGTAAGTCCTGATCTGGGCTTTTGGGAATTTTTCTTGACTTCTAGGTCTTAAATTGCACAAGCGAGATGCTTCCGAGTAAATCTAATATTCGGGTGAAATTCGATTGAAAGCATGAATGTTCGATTCAAAGCATGCAATATTTCACAATTTGAAATTAGGATTCTGTTACATAATAAAACATGAATTAAATAACTCTAAAGAGGGATTTATATTACCTTTAATTTTCATCCGTTCAATGTTTTTTCCACAATTTTGCTACAATTTATAATTTCTTATTCCAATTTTTTGTGCAAAAGTGAATCGGAAAGTTAAATTACTTTCTAGTAGTTGAATAGAAAATTATTTTATTCTAATGTTTCCAGTCAAAAATCATTAGAGTTAAGAGCAGATAATGAGTTTTTATTTAAATCTTTCTCTCGAAGGCGTACAGCATGACCTTCAAATCGGTATAACTTTCATGCACAGATATTTTATCGATAAAACCGTACGGCATTTTGTGATTTAACTCTAGATATTATTGTGGGTTATCTTTTATAATCATGATAAATGAAACTGGGAAGAGTAAATTGTCGATCTAGCTTTTTGTATATAAAACTACAATTTACTCAACGAAATGTCAATTTAAATATTAATTATTTGCGTATTTCTTTATTTGTGTATGCCTTTCTCTCAGAATTTATGCATCATGTGTACTTGTGCATTACAACTGAAGCATTTCTAACAAATTTTCTCTCACATACGGGACGTTTTCGCGCACGACATTGCTGAACTGCGTTAAAGCGTACTCTATCCCACAAAACACGTTTTGTCTTTCAGCGAAGGGAACATTTATTCCTGAGAAGAAATGAACTACAACATTGAAAGTGAAATTTAGAATATCATTTCTTTTCATATGATCAGAAATGAGGAGAATTGATTAGATTTCGATGTGATAAACAATTTTTGAAAATTCGTAACTTTTTCTTATGATTACTGAATTTCGATCTAAATTATAGTCGCTAGGTGTTTAGGTGGGTAGGATACACGACTCGAAATATTAGACTCAGTTCAGTTGTAAAGTTGTTTTCAATATGAGTTTTGGCTGACGATGTTTTTGTAAGGGTGAGAATAGATTGCTCGTTCTTAGTTCAGGTCACAAATTATCAATAATAGTGACGAAGACGGTGCTACATCGTGGAAATAAAGATGAATAGCTTACTTTCAGTTCACGTCTTAAGATAATCAATATGGGCGACGGGCACGGGGCTTTTCTGTTGGAGTCAATATGAGTTTTTAGCTCGTAGTTCAGACCCTTTGACTGCCAATATGTATTGTGGGTAAGAGAATCATGATGGAGAGGAAATGATATTCGTAAGTATCATTTATATTTCGATCAAATCCAAGGGGCTGAATGATGAGACTGTAACTAATAATGTCGTATTAGGGCAGATCAGGAATGCTGTGGTAGTAATTAGATTAACCTTCATAATTCAAGCATGGATTGTATAAAATTACGAGTTCAAGTACAATAAAATCGCTAATAACTCATTCACATTAGCGTGTTGTATTTATGTTTAATTTTCGGATAATTTCTTAAATATTGATATATTTACATTGTTTTTTGATACAAGGGGATCGTCAATCAGCAAGATGCAAGCCAGGTATGAGCACTTTTAGACTGTACTGCCTGTCGCAGTTAGCACTCGCACGAGAGGGTGCCTCTCGGGAATTAAGGCCTGGCGCGGGCTTCTCTGGATCTCAGCCGGGGTAGATGACCGGACCAGTTCTGTTTGTGGCTTGCATCGATCTACTCGACCCATCTACCCCTTTAAGCAGATCTACTTCACGATCTACAGAGGTTGTTGGGTTCACCGATGACGTCAGCGCCAGCAGTCGTGACGTCTTCAGGGCCCCAAAACTGGGCCACCTCGCCGGCGTCGGCGCACATCACGTTGCTTTGTTTGCTTTGCGAGCAGCTTCTCTCCCGAGCTCCGCTGCAAAAATGCTCAAGTGTTTTTCTGGTCGCGATTTCTCCAGCAGAAATCGAATTATATTTCTAGATTCTGAACTTCTGTTTCGTTTTTTTTTTCTGCGATACCCTGCAGAATATTATTAGCCTGTTTTGTGCTTCATAACAGTGTGGAGAGATACATTGATGTGTTGATTTCTATTGTTTCACACAATCTTAGCGTTTGGCAATATTTGAAATGCATAAATACATTACAAAACATAATAGATATATTAGAATAATTTCAATAGATTTTATATAGAATGTCCCTGGTACCAATCCTTTCCACTCATTACTTATGCCGGTTCTCATTCAACAATGCTGGTCACACGTCCTTTATGAAATAAGTTTAGTGATATGTGTTATAATTTTGTTTATAGGTTATTTAGTAAATATTTCTATAATATGAAGTAAATATGAAAATGAGAAGGAATAAATGTTAAATAATTTATAATCGCATCTTGTATACTCTTAAATTTCCGCAAATAACGTGTGTGAAAAATGTTTTTTTTGATGCTGAAGTTCCAGTGATCTCTGTAGAGAATCAGTTTCTAAAATACAGGTATGTTTTCAAAAATTTGTTGTTAAATTACTGGTGCTCTCGGTGAACTGAGCTCAGTTTGACAGGAATATTAGAAGTGCTCTTTTAATTTGCAGGTTCTTAGCACTGGCTTTATTCTGAGCCTGCACAGACCCGTGATAATTGCTCAACTGAGTGGTCTTCAACTTGCTTAAATATCACCAACGACTCACAAGTAGTAGGCTTCTTTGTAGTTTTTTAATCAACGGTTTGCACGACAATCTTTTTAAATCGCTTGGCCTTCGTTAAATTCAAAGAAACTAAGCTCTTTGCCTGATCTCAGATTTTTCAAAGCTCCCTCACCGTTTACGAAGCCTCATTTATCTAAGCAATTACTGTCGCTAATTTTTGTTAAATTTGATCTCACTTCCTTTTACCGTAACGAAAACAAGTATTTACTGATCCATGCGAAGTAGTATATTTCGGTTGCTCCCGTTTATTAATAACGATAATTAGGTGTTACTGATAGTTTTCAAGAAATATTGCAATTATCTTATACCTCCACACTTTTCTGGCTCGAGGGCTCAAAATGTTGAAATTACACTTAGAATTGTGGCACCGCTACAAATTTGATGGATATCCTAAAAAATGGATATCTGTAGTATAAATTCTTGCATAACGTCATTTAATTTCCCTGTGAAATCAAATAAAAGATTGTACAGTTGATTATGTCTCTCATTTCTTTCATATTTCCGCGCTTACTTTTGTTGTTTGTTTGCAGCACATAACAACTAAATAGAGTGCTTCGCTTCTGTGCATGCACTCAGGCAACACGCAACGCTCTCGTTGACAGCTCCTCTGCACACGCTGTCTGACCCGCAATTAACTTGATAGCCAGGGCTGCTCGTTCTTTCTAAGCATCAGCAGTATTTCTTTCTCTTTTCCTAGATCAAATATGAGAATTGAGGAAAGATTGGTAATGTTCAATTTTTCTAAGTAATCCTGTAGTAAATTTTTGTGAGCAGAATTGAGTTAAGACACTGTTACAGAGAGCTTTTTTGTAAGACAAAGTTCATGAGCAAAGTATGCATACGAAGGGCCTCAAAGTGATACTAAGTTATGTATTTTCAGTTAGTATCCCAATGAGAGAAAATAATTACAGAGGCAAATTTTTAGCAGGATTCATATTCTTGATTTTACGGCAGCAACAAACCACTCACGTATAGAATGGCTTTGATCGCCGCTGGACAACTAAAGAAGGAATTTTTACCCACGTAAATGAAGTTTCTGCCATCACAGGTAGATGCCTGATTACTTGTGCCAATGGGACACATGACTCCATTTTAGGATATCAACTTGAAAAGCATTGCCATGGTACATGCACAGAGTCACTCAGTACTGCAGCTACATATCAATGTTGCTTTGCAATGTACACTGACACGGTCTACTGTGTGGTACACTTCAGTGTAAATGTACCAACGTGAATTTTATTTGTTTACAATGATATTCTGGATCATAGCGACAGATGTTATAAATTTGACCTATTCAAATTTATACTAAGGGTGTAATCCAAACGCAAATCTTTTACCAGAAATAACTTGATATTTACTAAACTATAATGTGTCAGACAAATCGTATAAGGGTTTTCAAGAACCCTTTAGCTGAAAAAACGTGTTTTGGGTGAAGAAGAGCATCTGTATGATCTGCATGAATGAGTCCCGTTCCATTTTGATCGTCATGTTCGATTGAATAATTTATCTTTCGTTAATCCACCCAGTACAATACCGCCCGCTTCCTCGTTCGCAGTGCAATTATGGTCTCCAAAAACACTAACAAATTCGAAAAAACTCAAGGGCCAAGCAACGACAATGTTTCCTGAACTCTAAGCTGTCATGCATTCCTGACGTTCTGAGAGATGCCATGCATTGTAATGACAGCTACGAAAGGCGTCTTCAGCAGCTTGACCTCTTCTTTCTAGAGCAAAGTAGACGTTGAGGACAAATCGAGACGAATAGATATCTCAACAGCTTTAACGATGTTAGTTTGGAATGACTTTTTTACAGAGACGATAACGTGCAAGTCAGAAATAACGGTGTTGGTAAGAAACTTTGTGACATCCCAGGTAATAAACTTTTTTCCAGTCAAGATTGACGGACCCTTGAACCAGTTGTCCGAAAATATCGTTCCTGGTGACACAGTGAACACATTTAAAACTCGTCTGGAGAAATGCTAGATAAGGAACCCCCCCAGTTCTTCAAAGTGCTGATTTTATATCCTTCTTAACATATAAATGCCGACTGTGAAGTCAACTTATCTCATCAAAAACGTTTTATAATTTCAAAACAATATCGAAAGAAACGTAGTAGGATGCTGTAACTCGTTTAGAGCACGTTCAGTACTCACTTTGTTGCGGTTATATTCCATTTCTAACAAAAACTTTCACAGTATTGAAATTATATAACTTTTCTGATGTGACAAGTTGACTTACCAGTCGGTTCAATAGGTTAACTTCTGGACCTTGTGAATGATTTGAGTGGGTGTGAGCTACTGAAATGCCTGTGCGTGACTGAAATGCTTCAGTGTGATTAAGGTGCATGTGTGTGATTAATGCATATGCGTTAGATGACATGGAACTTGGAAAGCGACCAAAGAATGGGCCTAACGGCTTGTTCCTGTCGTCATATTCTATTTAGTTCTTAGACACGCTGTTGTTGGATAATTCAGTATTGATATCTCACATTATGGAATTTTGCTAGATAAGTTTCACGACCAAAAATGTTTTATATGGGTCATATCAATGATTCAAGTACTTTTGATTCTCATTTGTTTGCTTCATCGAAAACGATTTCCAATAAACTCGGGTTGAATAGTATGGTTAATTTTCGTTCTGCTGTACGCTTCGTACTGTAATGGGAGTTGGGAGTTGTACGTCAAACTGTTCTAGATGTTTTCGCATTATTCAAGAGATATTACAGCTTCAACGTGTCATGCCGCACGACATACTCCATTTCCCTGAATTTGTTCGTGTTCCTTTGTAAGAAATGAAAGCTTTTGAGACCCTTTGAAGCCATTGTTTTGACACGTCTTTCTCGCTGTACCTCATAAATAAGCTTCTTTTCCTTTCTACTGAAGGAAGACTTTCCAAAAACTAAATTTCTTTCAAGGACGATTCTCTTGTGTTATCTAAAATACCACCTACAAAAACATATTTTTCTCTGATATTGACATTGGTGGAGTCCTGTTCTTTATTTTGTAATACTTGGCATAGAATTCTAGACTTGTTACGTGATTCACTGTCTTTTTTGTGAAACTTACTTTCATTGCATATGTCTAAAGTTGATTTTTTCCGGCCTTTTCTGTTTTATTTTGAAGCCCATTGTCTTTAATGAAGCTCTTGTCTTCAAACATTACAGTGATATGACGGACGACAGCTAAGCCTGTTCCAGGAAATCTGATAGAACTTGGAGAGTAAACTTCCCGTTCCTATAAAAAGTTGAGACTCTGGGGATAAGATTGTGCTTACCTGATCGACTAGAGCCTCAAATTCTTTAGTTGGGTTCTTCATCTGCTATGAGGTAATATTTGAAAGTTAGGTGGCTACTTCAGGACCGCTGTTCATTGTATATGAGGAGTGCAGAGTAAACAGTTCCTTCACAGCATCCAATTTGAGTAAGTCAAGACATTAATTTCAGTTCAGTGCAAAGTTGCCTTGGCTAAATAAGTCTGTTTGCATATCAAGTGAAGATGGTTCTGCTTAATAAGGGTAATGAGGTAATTTCAAAATCTTCTCTAGAGTTATTACGTTTCTTTTATTTGATATTCCATGATATCAAACTCGAATTTTGAATCAAATGTAACGATAGAATAAGCGAAATAAACAGTTTTCAAGTTTTATGTTTATTAGTGGCGTAGAAAGAGAATGGAAACAGAAACAGAAGCATGGTCTTACTACTGATGGTAGTAAGAATATTTATTAGCCAACTGGAGTTTTGTTCTTGTACCGAGGATGTTTTTGTGGAAATTAATCAGCAACCGTGTTGCACTAACTAAAGAGAACACTGTTGACGGAAATAAGTAAAGTTTCTATTCCTGAGGTGTGAAATGCATATATGTTCATTGTTTTCGTTGCTACGTAAAGAAAAAAATGTTTGGAATAAAAGAGATTGAATGAAAAAGACTCACAGTTGTATACAGCTGCTCTGTAGGCGTTTCGAGAAGCTCTACAGCCGCAGAAACTGTTTGGTTTCCCTGTAGGCGTTTATAAAACTATAAGTATTAGCTTGTGCTAGGGCCCGTAGAAAAATATGTTGTTTTTGATTATCACAAACGAATTAGATGTTGGCGAAGGTCTTCGATACCTAATAAGACCAATATTATTTTGAACAATGTTGTATGACATGTATGCCTGTGTGTGTACAGGAAAGAAATTATCCTCTCTCTGGTCGGAAACAGATGGTACAGTCGGGAAAACATTGCGGCATTAATGTTTCGGACAATATTTTAAAAACTGATTCTTAATCTTTATTTCTTTTTTTCTAAAAGTATCATGTAAGAGTAATTATAATGTATCAATAATGAAGCATAATTTCAACGTATAACTTTGAAAGAATAATGTATGTGCTAAAATATTTAGTCTTTTTTCCCTCTTCATCAACCGTTCCCAACTAACGTCAAAAGTTCCATGCACCAATTCTTTTCGACCAAAGAAAATTGAATAGTCAAGCTGTTACTGAAAAAAGAAAGAATCTTCAACATAAAAGATCATTTCAAAGAGTATTCAGCATGGGAGCTATCCTACTTTGAAATAAATTATTCTAAAAGTTGCGTTGCGTGTTTTCTGGGTGAAAGAATGTTTTGAGAGTCATCCATACCGACATATTTCTTTCCTTTTATAGTGAGGCAAAAGCTAGTTCTCGCCTAGGCTATCACAGAAACATAAACATGTATACTTGGGAGGATTCAAAGCTGAGGAAATAATAAATTGATGGCAATATCCAAGACTCCATCGAATGGTAGCTCAGCTCCCAATGATTTGTGGGCTCATAAACCAATCATGAAGCTTTTCGTGTTGAGTTGCCAGCAGGATTGCTGATGACTTAATACGTGATCAACATGTTCAGAATGTAACGTCGTGTGTTCTTGAAAAATCAGGATTTTACTATAGCTAACTTATTTATTTAATAGCGTTTTAATTTTAGGAATGAAAATTATTTTCATGCATACATTTTATTAGAAGACACAACTTTTAGTTGCATGCTCGATCGGATTTAGGTTCTCCAAATTCCTTCATGTCTCAGAAATTTGAACGAGTCAATTTCAGACGTGCCGTAAAACTAGAGTAACTTCGTTGCTTTTCTCAGATGCATTTATTAGTTGCTATTTCCTAAATTATTTTAGCAATTTGACAATGACTTTTGTCCCGTGAGTGAAAATAAATTCTGTTTGAACACAAACAATTACGTCGATAGCTTATCTTGAATGTTTTTTGCGGGAATGACGATGGTACAAAATAAAACTCAGATGTATTTTAGCAGTTGCCTTTTCAATTGGGCAGAATATTGAACTAAAGCCTTGAGATAATTTGGGGAAGAAAATCTTCTGTAATTTAAAAACAAAACACAAGAATCAAATTTTTACAACATTTAAATAGTTCGATAGTATTCAAATTGTTTTAAAAGAAATATCACAGTGCAAAGAGTACCATTCGTACCGTGTGTGCAGAAAGAACTCTGACAATAAATTATGTTGAAATGCGTGAGCTTCAAGTTTTAAAATTGTGAGTGTCGAATCCAGCAAAGCAGGATCAAACAACATATGAAGATCATCAGTACAACAAAAGTTATCTCATAAACGAGCTTCATTTGAGAAGTAAATTAAATAAAGAAATTAAAAATTACAAAATTAACCAACGTAAATGAGATGCAAACGCTCTGTTTTTCAGCATCATTTAACCAAAACTATAAAATTTTTGAAACACAAACCAATTTCGATTCTTAAGAACTGTACACAAATTGAACTCATTTTCATATCACACGTCTCAGTTTTACTTTCACCCTAGCTTGGTTTCTACAACCTCGGAATAGATCCAAGCTCGTGTTTTGCATCCATGATGGAGAGACGTAGTTGCTGAGAGCGTATAAGAGCAACAAATCTACTGCCCTCCGCATTGAGGAGTTCATTTGAAGGCTATACACACTTTGCGAGCGTGTTGCCCCAGACTATGCAGTGTTAGACGGCTGTAAGAGACAGTCGGCCATCTGAGAATTAACTGTAATTCTGGAGTGTCGAACTGTAGAGTTCTTCATGTACGAGCTACCCCTGGGTTTCCTTTGAGAGTTTACTGCGTAGTTCGTAATTATGACAATATCTATAACTGCAAACTGTTGATGTTACTCCCTTTGCTTCAACCTATGAATTATTGATGGTTGTGCAGACTATCCACTTTACCATGCAGGGAAAACAACAAGTTGAATTGCTTTCTCTGCGTACAATTGGGACAATTTTTGAAAAAGGAGATGTTTATTCCATCAAATTCAAGTTCATTGAAAAAAATTAAATTGTGACAAAGAATTTGTAATATTTTATGATATTTTTGCATCAAGTTTCTGTTTCTTACGAAGCCCATGACTATTCAAAGCAAGATATGTTAATCAAATATTATATGTACCGGAACAGAAGTTTTTGAGTCTTGTACATATGAAACTCAATAAGACTTATTCTTGAAATGTTCATACATATTACATAAAAAATAATCACATAATCATGAAAGAAGATTAGTAGTCCAATAGTAATGTAATTACTGTTCCATGTGTTATGCTTAAAATATCCCAACATAATAATTTTTTATGCTTCATACCTTATAATGCATTAGTTTGAGTTTCAAGGTCATTTGCGACGAAATAAGAGTTTTAGTTTGTTAGAACAATAATTCTAATTATATGTTGGTGTCAAACATAACACCATGAAATATACAGCATTTTCTAAAGAATAAAACTTGAAGTAACGGTGTCATACTGGAAGCTCATAGCTACATACAATCAGAATTATAAGCTACATACAATCAGTATCAAATTACTGTAAACAATTTACAAGTATACAAAGCATTTCAATGATATATTTCAGATTGAACTTGTAAATTAATTAGACAGAATCTTTGGGCTTACCTGAACTTGAAGCTTGAGCACGGCGAGGATATTACAAGCAATCAAGAGAAGACTGCGATAAATAAAACTTGAGGAAGCCATGTTGAAACAAAATTTAAGGAGACCATGTTGTAGTAAAACTTAAGGAGGCCACACTATAATAAATCTCGGAGAGGCCATGCTGAAACAAAACCTGGGGAGGCAATAGCAACACAAAACATAGAGAGACCATGTTTTCATGAAACGCGAGGCCATACAGCGCACCCCAGAAAGTTAAAGTGTTGTATAGCGCACGACTCGAGCGGCCTATACATTGTCTGAGCTACACATTCAAGTTCTGTTTCAGAGTAGCAGAGGGTTCAGTCAGACCCGGAGTACAACAAATTAAAACTTAATGTCTCCCGAAAATTTATAGACATTTTGATTCATAACGACAGTCAATGTACCAGTTATGGAAAATTGTACCGTTGAAATCTGTTTTAACGCAGGCAGTGCTTAATACATTTACTTTGTTCGAGACACGTTCATTTTGGAGATTTGCGAGGGTTTTGCCAAACATGCGTTTATTTTTAACAGGAATATCATGTATTATAGTTTTTGATGCTATTCACTACGAGCCGAAGACACAAAATTGGCGTTGTTGTTGCTCCCTTTGCTTCAACCTATGAATTATTGATGGTTGTACAAAAAATTCCTTACATTGTAGAAATATTATACATCGAATACTTCAAGAGTTTGAGTCACTAAGAGAAGGTAATTGATCATTTAATAACTCTCTCATTTTAGACTCAGATAAAATAGTTCACTCTTCTGTTCCTTTGAACAATAAAATTTTTCAGTGCTTGTTTCGCTAGGGTTGTACTTTAAAGCGTAGACTATACGGAGACGTCTAGGCTGCGTACGTGTTTTGGAGGAATGACCTTCTCAGCCACCCCAGAAGACTCAACACAGCCAAAAAGTGGGTCATCTCGTCTTCATTTCTTTAATGGAACTGTCAGCCTTTAGCAAAATTTTGTTTAGGCTGTTCTGCATCTCCCTAACATATAGACCTTCGTATCTCTTCAAAAACTGTTTTCCAAGAAATAAACAGTAAGCAAATTTCATGCTTAAATTTCTAATGCAAACATGATCAGTTATGCAAATGCAAATGAATGAAAGAGAGTCATGTTCTCATCCACGTGAATTCTTTTAAGAAATCAAAAACTTACCATCGAGTAAACTCAAATTTCATTCGATTTCCTTTTACGTATGAAGCACATTTTTAGGCCTATTAATATATAGTTATTTCTACTTTTATTTTGCCTGATAACTTCATGAAATATGAAAGCATTGCATCATTATCATCTTAATTCTTTGATTACTTTCCGTTGAAATAAATTTTCTTGTCTCCTCTGAATTGGCAACAAGAAAAGCGGTATTAAACTGTAATAATGTACATGTTGTTTGAAGAAATTTGCAATAATAAATGGTTACTAAGTCATCGGTGGTATTTTCTTCTAGCCCATGCCCATTTGTTAATAAGCAATGCTGCACTTTGCTAGCGTTGATGACGGTCCGTTGGTTCTTTGGCCAACAAGACCTTTCTAACTTTAATCATAATTTGAGGGATATTTAGCATCTAGACGCTATGTGTCGTATTTCAGTTGCTTCATTCTTTTCTCAAATGAAGAGAGGGTTAAACCAGCAGGTACGAATTTTCTCAGTCGAGGTAAATTTTAGATTTGTTGCTGAATGGTTACTGCATGCCTGTGCAGAGAGGAAGTAATATCGTCTTCGCTCTTTTTTTCGTGGGAGCCGAAGAGTTTTTATTATAGTTTTAAGTCCTACTACATTTAAGTCGTCCTTGAGCATTCTTATCATTTCGGTGTTGAAAATATTTTCCCGTTTTTTCATCCTTTCATCAAGATTTCGTTCTATCATTTGAAACTTTTTAAATTAGTGTTGAAGTCATCACCAGGAGCAGTGAACTTTATGTTACCGTGGGACTGCTATTGGCAGTACCTCTTATCTGCTTTTCGACATGATAATGTTTATTTGGCTCAATTTTGTATTGAAGCTGTTGCAAAAGGCCTTTAATATAAAAGCCTAAAAGAAATAAGATTTACAGGTTGAAAAAACGTTGCTTCTATATAAATACCAACCCTCCGCTGCTGCACAGTGTAGTTTGTTGCTGAAGAGTTATAACGCTACAAGATGTTCGTAAATCTAGTGTGAGAATATTATGTTGAGTAGAAATAAGAAAATAGAAAATTCTCCGTTCAATAAGAGCGGAATACGGACCAGAGCTGATGAAAAATATCGTAACTAAATCATAAAATCTTAGTTAATTTCTTGCGAAATTTCAATTTTGAACTAAAAGAACTACATATGTCACAGTGGCACTCCACCTCACACTACTACTAAAAACGCATGTTAAATGATGCAACGTGGATAAAAATCTGAAGCTGATTAAGTATTTTTTGTGGAATCAACAGAATTTTAAAAGACTGTCATTCATTCTTGATTGTTGAATATCTGAAATCGTTGAGTAACCAAAGGCACCATAGAAACAGCCGATATACATAGAAACAGCCTATATGTATAATATTATTTGAGGTTAACAGAGTATCATCAATATGATATCAAAATGACTAGAAAAATAGTAATTATCATAGTTTTTTAACTTGTTTTGTGGAACATTGGTATGCTCTAAATCATCTATACATTAAGATTGACGATAGGGGGGCAAACAACACAAACATTCAGAAGTTTACGCCAAATGTTCGTGTTATTGGTGGTAAAGTGAGTAGAATAATTATTATTGCATTAGAAGTTGAGCTTAGAATTTATAGAGATGATGAGGTGTAGCATGCAGAGCAGCCGCGCACGGCTCTTAAAGTTGTGAGCTGAGGGTATCGGAGGTGAACGACTGGTGTAGCGGCGGCGCTGGAGGCGGTGGCGCTATGGCTACGCGTACCTGCCTCTGCTCGCCGCTGCCAAGATCTCGACCCTCACTCCGTTCATTGCATGGCGCCGCTCTGTGAGTGCAAGCCCAAATTGTAAGGAAATCAGACCTTACTCTTACGGTGAGGGACATGCCGGCACGCGTGTTACTGATGTCACAACTGCTGCAGTTGCTTCTGCTGCTGGTGCCGCTGCCTGGCCCTGCAGCGCCCGCAGCTCTGGGCTCAAGCCCCTGATCAGTTGGTTGTCCTCACACGCGGAGGCGAGGTGATAAGCACGCGCGTCTCCGCCCTCTCTCTGTCGCCTCGTCTCATGCGCAAACGCTGCCAGTGCTCCGTGTGCTTTTATTGTCGTTCTTGTGTTAGCGTTGATCTTACCTGCTGTTCCACTCCGGCTGGAGGCCGAAACTGAAAGATGGTCATGAGTTTGAATGTGAAAATAATGAAGTTAGTGTGGAGAAATGATTACCGCCTCATGTTCGTTGGAAAACCTTGAACAAACGTGCGTACCAAGGCTAGTCATTCACATCTATATTGGTGCGCTAGTCCTACTTTATTATATACTTTGACAGTAAATGTAATATTTAAATTTGAGCTGGCCTTACGTCTCATAGATTTCGTGGGTCCGTCTTAAAAAACAACGCTGCATCTCTGTGAATGTGTTGGCAAGATTTTCTATGATATTTTCTTTATCCAAGAATGCAATTGATATTTATTAGTGTTCTCGTAAATACGGTAAATTAAATTATTGCTCACTGGCTAAGCAGAATTTTTGCTCCACTGAATTATGAGTGTAGCCATCGGTCAGAGACAGTTTGGGTGCACCCAAACGAAATTCATGCCGCTGTTAATGAATTGGATGATACACTAACACTCCATACGTGCATAGATTACAGATACTTGGTGTATTGGGGTTCTGAATTTACTATAATTTACTGAAAACTTATGAAAAATGAAATGAATATGTACTCCATATCACACGTGCATTTTGCAAACAAGTTTATATGGATGAAGGAATGATTAGCCGGAGTTGGCGTAGAGAACCGGTTTTTCTGCACTTTTTTCGTCTTACTCTTGCTGAACTCGAGGAACTGGTCCTAAACCCCCCTTGTATTTTGCAATTATTTAAACGCCTGATGGGCAGGCGGCACATGAACGTCGGCTCTCTCGGAATATGTTTTGTTTTATAGTCTATAAAATATTGAATTGAGCACGTAGTGATTTACCCGAAGGGATCAAAAAGTGTAGAGGGATAAGCTAACAGCCAACATGAGCTATACCGACAAAAATGTAACTAGCTTTGAATAACGAAGTACGCAAATTCTTTCAATTACATATGTAGTTTGACTGGCTCTAAAATATCCGATGTTGCCACTCATTCCATGTCATGGTAAAAAAGTGATGCCAGTTATCTTAAATAAACTAAGTTTTTATGGGGGAAGTTTTATTTTTATTTGTTACTATTCATCAGACTATCTCAATCCAATAAGCTCACATCAGATTTCACTAAGGCACACTGCTCTAATGGTTTATAATAGTTTCGTAGTTATTTTTATTCTATCTTTTAAATTTTCTCCGTTTTCAAGGTACACTCAGTTATGTGATTGACAAGCATACTAACTAGCTTTTAGGGAACTGGGGTTCATAACGTTATCATGATCATGAAATTAAAGACACAAATCTAAAATGAAGAATTTATTTCGGGCTGGAACATGGTTATCCACCATTTTTATTGCCATGGTTCAACTTACATTTAAGTATAAGCACACTGAATCCTACTCATCAAAAACTTGTTACACTAACTTAAATAGCTTTAGTTGTGATAGAGCTACCATCATATAAGCTACACTGTAGGCTGTGTTACAAAGGAACGAATAGAAAACTGTGAACAAGCTCACATCCAGGCTGGGCCAGTATTAACACATGAAATGTGACTTGGTCTCGGTGTAGGAAATGGTTTGAGTATGCAATTCTAAACGGTGTTGAGAATGAAAAATCTCAGAATATTGTACTTGTTTGACACGAGCATGCAAAGGGGCTAGGTAGATTATACTCAAAAACCGTTTCCTTTTGTAACACAGTTGTATTCATCACTTAGTTCGGACTGGCGGCATAGGAAAAGGACTAATTAGACGGAATAAAAAAAACAGGAACTACGTGCATAAAAAACAAATTTGTGTCTTTTAGAAATTATTTTTCATAGAAAAAACTAATATGACAATTAAAACATGTTCTCAGTTCTTATTAAGGTATTCACTTATTCAGTTATTATTATTAAGTACTTTGGTTAATACAATTTCTCAGTGCCAAGTACCGTGTATCATTTTATTTAGATTTCCTAGTTCTATTCATAAGTTTATCTTCTCGGTGCTCGAATACTGTCGCCCACTTTCCAGCCAACGCTGGAATGAGGCCCTCAATGAGATGTACGTTCAAGGGTTGGACGATAAATAATGAATACACTCTGAATATTGTACATTTTTTATTTTAGAGTTTTAACTAATTATAAATGAGATTATATCCATATCATGATAAATTGATCTCTTAAATATTACACTATAATTTACTTGATAGGCATATCATGTTCGACGTTCAAACAACAAAACTTTAGTTCATATAGAGATGGAAAGAGAAAAACACGTGGCGATTGATTAGTGGGAGCATAGCCACAAAAACAGACTTATTTAACGTTGTATGAGCGAAAGACTCGACGGTGATGAGAACTAACACAATACGTGAGAAAATATCGTCGGCAGAGAAGAACTGTAGGCTCTAAGTTAATTGAGCTGGACTAATAAAGGGGACACAAATTGTAGTAATGACAATGACTGCAGAAACAATGGCCACAAAACACTACGTTCACCTAATCTTAGTTGTTTTGGTTCGCTCAAAGTGACAGAAAGTTTGCAAGATTGATATCAATGAAAGGGAAATACTTTGAAAAATTGTCGTGCTAGAGTCCAAAAAGCATAGAAAAAGCTGTGTAATGATCACAAAACTTGAGCAGGTAAAGGATGAAAGAACTTAGTATGTTTTGAGAGTCTTCGTTTACCATGTTTCGTACGAACGGGCCTGGTTTTTGCATAAAGAACATCAAGAACAAGTTCAGTTCTTGTACTCGTAATTTGAACATGACTGTGCACATGACTATTATCCAGATTGTACGCCCGTAAAGTCAAGCGAGGGTGTGGCAAGGAGATGATTATGGTAGCTGTGTTCTATTCAACGGAACCTTCTATCTCCCTCAATGGGTGGCTTGCTAATGATTGCTATAGAACGACATGGAGACCTGTTGTTAAGTATCACCAAAACTTGTTGTTCGTATTTCCAATTTTCTGTAATCAGAGTGAAGGTTTAGTCCACAAGTGACTGGAAACTCTTCTTGACCTGACAAAATAATTTTTATTTTGGCAAAACTCTTTGTAGAAATTGACTTGTGTTACTTCAGTATGCTTCCTGAACAAATATGGTTAATGGTGGTGGTCTGTGCCGGGAGGAAAGAAGTGAGGTAGAGTTTCGTTTTTGTCACACGTTTTAATAACACAGATTGACTTTATTCACTTCCACTACTGCTCAGTTTATGCAGCTACAGTGAAGTCTAGCTTCTTTTTTTAAATAACTAGTGGACCCGTGCCATCAAACATGATGGCAAATCTGTTGGTCATATCTCTCTTTGACTTGATTCTACCTCATTTTCAGCAGCTATTCTTTCTTGCGCTGCTATTCTGAGATTCCTTCTACGAACATAACGCTGGTCATCATCCTCCTGTTCACGCCACGCCTGCCTTAGTCTTGCTGCCGAGCGTATGGCCTTTAGTCGTTCTTGTGAACTACTTGGATACTGATCCCGCCTCTGTTGCTTTACAACAGCTTGTTTTTCTTGAGTTAATCTTCCTCTCGCTCTTCTTTTTCGCTCTCGATTCAATCTTTTTTTTCGTTCGAGTGGAGTTTCCATGTTTAAGCTTATTTCAAAGGTCACTTATTTTTCTTGTGACAGTAATAAACACTTGGAATACAGTATTTTTGAGCTGCAATAGAAGTAGTTATAGCCATTCGTATCATATCCTGGTTACAGAGATTCAGCATTACTGAAAGCAAATGCGAGCTTGTGTATGTATATTGTAATATGCAATATCCGGGCGAATTCTGTATCCACGATACGGACTCGAGTGTGTAAGGCTCTGGATCTCTCAAATTTTTTTAAAAGTGACATTATAGTGCACTTGTACAGCGAAAATGAGTGTATTAATTTACCAGTGAACTGAAACCAAGACAGTCAGTGCTAATTTCTTCCTTTCTATTCTTAAGAGCGTGACATGAAACATATAAATAAAAAATATATAAACACACGACGGTCATTCTTAGTATTAGATTAGATATGGTTGCCATCTCCCTGTAAGTTTTACATACGTATGAGTATCCAGTCTACATACTTGTACAAACTTCAATCATACATTCAACAACAGCATTTTACTGAAGGGGTCATATTTGTAGAGCTATTAAAGTTCTTTAATATGACATTCTTTCTAGGACACCCTGTACTTGCTGCAATTGTTGGCGTGAGTTGAGCGACTGCTCATTATTCAGTTGTGACGCAGTGGCACTGCTTAGTATTCATAGTTTCGAGTTACACTCGTGATGAGGGATCGAGAGACTCTCCTTCTGTTTATTTCCTTCTTCGAATGACCTCAGTACTTTTTTCAATTTAGTATCATTGAACTTTTTGCAGCCTTGCCTTTTTCATTTAGCACATGGGCGTGGGTTCTGAGAGGGGAGGCAGTTCGAACTTACGAGCATTTGTAAACTTGTGCACTAGTGAAAAGTAACTTATTCAGTTATTTATGATCAGGAAAAATATGTGTCTGTTTACATGAGACTATCAGTGGGTTCAATGACATGAATCAGTTTGATTACGATATAGTTCGCAAAATCACTGGTTTGCATATGTGTGGAAAAAACTAACATTTATAAATGAGATGATCATATGATCTATATCATCTTTCTTTAAAATGAAATTTGGAAATTTTTATGCACATGACTGCATTAAAACAGCTGTCATAATGACCTCTTATTTAAATCTTTACGTTCTCCTAGTCACCAAGATGCTCGTATTTTGACTGCACTGTTGTCAAAATTGCCTCAAAAACATCACATAATAAGCCTTTTTCTAAAAGTTATCATGTTAGTTAAACAAGTAAAGTTAAAACAATACTGTAGGTCATGCAAATGGCCAAGGATTTGCAGAAAAATAAGACTTTTATAATGAGCCAACTGAAAAGGTTCTTCTAAAACGTATAACTTTCTACACGGGGGGAAATTTATATGCATATTGTTATTTCATAACTGTCATACAGCGATGTTTTTAGTAGAAACTTGTTCAAAGAAGTTAAGTAATGCAAATGTGACACTAGAACTCAAGTGCGCATTTTGAATAATATTTCTAGAGTTTGCCAATGTTTATAAAGTTTGCGTACTGTAAGGGTTTGATTTGACAGCCTTTCTGAACATTTGTTGCTCAGACGTTCAAAGTAGAAGACCTAACTTCAGCCAAAAACGATCTGGTAAGATTGTGTCTCGCGAGACATTTTACTGCGACGCTGTTCATAGTTTCGACACTTACTAACATCGACTACAAATTTAATTTTCATGCTGCATGTATGTTCTTTGGCTGTCATTATTTTGTGATATCTGTCTTCTCAGTAAGATGATATCTGTAATATACTCTCTGCCAGTGGTACTCAAGTGATGGTGCGCGGACCGGTGCCGGTCCATCAGCTGCCGGTACGCGGCATCCACTACCATTTGTGTTTCCGGTATAAATTACTACTGTTAAGAAATTTTACCGGTCCTTCACACATTAGAAAAAAACTGTCGGCACACCACATCAGATAGTTTGAAAAGCACTGCTGCTTTACGCCAGCCATACTGTTCAGGGAAAAATGAAGCAAATAAGAAGTGACACTAAAGTTGAGTGTACACACAGACCCGTACGTGACCCCTCAAAGGCAGGAAAGTTATTGACAAGCTCACCTCATCTCGCAGTTGCTCTCTTTCTCCTTTGTTTCTCGAGGTTGTAAAATGCACAGTTATCGAAATTTGCATCATGCAATGAAGATTTTCCTTCACACATGAAACACAAATGAAGGAATATGAATAACAATCGATAGTCCAAGATATTTATAATGTAGTCGAAGCCAATGGAATAAATGAGACTTTGTGTGGGATTTTATTTGAAAATTTTTTTCCGTCAGAAGTCTGAGCCTGAAAGTACTGCAAGTCAGACATGTACGGGCGCAATGAATTCGTAACATCATTTTTCAGAGTGCAGCACTGATTTAGTATTCATGTTTAAATTAGTTTTTCACAGTAGTGCACTCAGTGCCAGATGGAAATCTGTGAATAACGAGTGATATGAGATGTCTGAGGAAAGTTCCCAGATTTGTCTACCGGTTTGCACGAACAGTTTTCCAAGCAAGTAACACTGATTTAGTTCAATATTACCTTCGTTTCCACATCAATATGGGTTAGCATAAACAAATTTACAACATTGCAGGAAATATAATGGTAACTCTCTGAAAACATTTTGAAAGCAAGTACCATTATCAGTAATGGGAAATACTTGTCATTCTAAGCAAAGAATGTAGAGCACCCTGATTGTGAGAGTTTGCAAACATATTTATTGAACATAACATAATTTCTACTACGATAAGAAAGGAACCAGAAACTATTTGCATTACTACTCTTAACGTATGATGACTTTCCCATTATTTCTACTACATTTAGGATTTAATATGAATTTGAAAAGCCGACTCAGCGATAAGTTTTTGGTTTCAGAGGATAACATTATTCTGCATGACCACGGATGACTAAATGAAAAAGTGTAGTCGCCACAAAGCACTAACATTTTTTCTTCAATTGTGCTCCTCGTCTTGTCGTAAAAATGCTGTGACGTTATACCAACAGACCAAACAATTTGTCATATATACGACTGTGATTGTGGACGTGGGTAGGTCACACCTTCGTGAGAAGACGATATTCCTAGTGCTCGTATGCTTAGAGGTACTTGAAAATTCTGATTCACTTACCGTTGAAAATTCTGGTCATTCATATTATCTTGTGATGGTTGGTATGTATACCAGCATACAGAATAAATGAATTTTTGATGCTATATTTCCTTTTGTTATCTGTGTTTTTCTCAAGATTTATAGTGGAATGTAGATTTTTAACTTCAGTAAATACCGAACTATTTCTTGACAACCGATGTCATGCGTTTGCAATGACTAAAAAAATATCAAGTATAAAGTGTATGACACGACGCCTAGAGTTGAATTTCGATATAAATAATTTGATTTTTTATAAATGTGGATCAGATGCATGATTTTAGGTATTACACATTTCACACCTGCAAGCTGCAATGAGTAAAATATTAATTCATGTTACTCGTATCGACATCACATGCAGTGTCACGCATGCGGTTGAGAGTCGTACTCGGTCTGAGTTCATGTATTTTTAGACGCCCGATTTCGATGTTCCCTGGCTTCTTAAAACACACGTCATTAAATCAGAAAATTGGAAATGGTGCAAGATTTAGTTCCATGCGAAAAAATGATTTAAGTACAATTTCAGGAGCCATGATCTTATGGGGAATCGAATACATATATTTATCATATTAAGGTTGAATCGTATAGAACTCAATGCACAAACTGTAATGACGCTAGAACGAGTTAAATTATCATGATAGTAATTGATGAGCTTATCTGGATTTAAAATTTGCAAAATTCAGCAGCCACTTCTGTACGCTAGTGGAATTAACTGCAAGAACCAGAACGCTTTATAGTCCAATGATCTTCAAATGGACCCAGGCACTGCAATAGAAGAACAGGTAATTTTTATTTTCGCTTCATAAAATGACTATCAGTTTAAACGAGTAAAATTAATCTGAGTAATTGAATCATGTGATAGAGCTAACAGCTCATTACTTTTCATTCGAAGTCCCATTCATTGTGTCTGATGACTGCTAAACTCTTTCTCACTGTCTCCATAATTCACGCCTCGGTCAGGCTTTTATCGAATAATTCATCCTCTTCACTGAAGCATGCGGGCTCTTGTGGGGTAGTTTGAAGCATTTTCTTTAACACATGCGATACGAGAGAAGAATTGAACAGTTTCACGTGTATTGCAAAGAATTCTTCACTTATGGTCATTATGTATTTGATGGAACTACTTCACAGATACATTTAAATTCACGCAGAGGTCTGAATTCATGTCAGGAACCTTGAAGCATCCATATAAAAAACACATTTACAGCCAGAGGGTCAAAATGTACTTGCTCTGTCCGCCATCCTAGCTTTGTATGTACGCATTTAAAGAGAACTCGTTGGCCCAAAACGAGCAAGTTTTTCTGCCCCAAGTCTCCCTGGTTTGGGTAGTTCGCCAAACTACTGCTAGGCGTCATAATAAACACGGCTCTTTGACTGAGTGCAAGGGTGCCTGCGTGCTTTCTCCCCTCATCCTCATGCTGATCACGTACAATAATTGGGACCGGCTCAGTGATCTCGTATGGCTATCCTTGGCACAACAGCTCTTTATTTTGAGGTCTTTAGCTCGTACTTATATCGTTGAGCGGAGGTAGAGCCTGAGTTAGTAATGAGTAGAGTTTTAATATCTTCGTAAACAATTATCAATGCAATATGTCCTTTCGTCGCATGTATGTTACCTTTCGCCTTTTGTCATATAAGTTCTGTGGGAAAAGATGACGATGCTTTTCCAATTTTTTCTTCCGTATTTCATTTGAATGATCTACATCCTGTCGGCTGTTAAACTATGCATTTATAGCAAGGTCTTTGCCGTGCACCTACGAGTTGTCGATGCATGCAACGGAATAAATCTAAATGTTTACACTAAGGAGAAAAAAGCAAGAAAGCTTACCTATTTGATTGAAAGGTTAGGGCGACACCAACTGTCGCTTATTTTACAGAGGTAAAATTAAATATTTCTTAAAAAGATTGATACATACAAAGTGATACAAAATGGAGTTACTTGTTCCTTAGAAACTTTGGTTTAGAACTCTTTGTATCATGTCCATTAAGCCAAAATAAATTATAGTATGGCTTATAAAGTAAATGACATACAATATAATCGTATTAAAATGATAATTGTACCGGCCGAGGCTTTTTCTGTCGTAGTTTCTTTTGGCTCCAATGGCAGTTATGAACTAATAAAAATGTGAACAAACATTGCACCCCTGAGATCAGGTTAGTAGGTGTGTTAATAAAAAATGGATTACCTACAGAAAAAAGGCTTGCTAGTTTTCTCACTACAAAGAACTCTGTGTTAGTTTAACGCGTCTTGATTCAACAGTGCAGTCTTAAAACATCAAACCGTATTTTTATAAAATCTGTTGATCATATTTTCAGCTAAATATTGGATTTCTACTTCACTCCGCATTTCTATGTTTCAAACTAACCTGATACTGAAGTAAAAAAATTCCACTACGTTCTCGTACCTCCACAAAATTTTACTCGAAAAAAAATGTTTAAACCCTTCAAGTCAGTAAATTATAGGGCTCATCCAAACGTAAACTGTTAAAAAGTCTAGTTCTTCTAATTTAGATCTTGTTGTGCACGTTATGCATCAGCCTCCATTAATTCTACTGCGTGTCATTGATACAGGTAGTACACGCTGACCGTAACTATAAGATGGGTCAAACGCTATGAATTCTTGTCTTCATTCTTCAGTGATGATGCAGCATACAAACGAGTCAGTGCCACGGTCTTGCATTACTTGACTTGCTGACTCTGTCGTGCGAAAATTAATGTTTAAATATGCATATTTTGGGAACCTTATTTATTTATTTATGAGCCAAGATTCCTGAAACGTCGTTTCGTCTTTTTTCCAATTGATTTATCATGATTTGCGACGCAAAGTCACGCCGCAAAATGTGTACTCTCGTAAGTTTTAAATGCTGATATATATATATATATATATATATATATATATATATATATATATATATATATATATACACACATATATATATATATATATAGTGTATTTGAAATTGTTTTATAAAGTAATGTCTTGAAATTTAGAGTGAAACGTAGAAAGTTGTTGAGGATGGCGGAAAAAATGGAGATACACTTTGCATTATATAAGTAAATATGGTGCGTAATACAGGGTGGGCCATAAGTAAGGTACCTCGTTGAATATGGGATTACCAGTAGCACTGTTACGCTAGCAGCATTGAAATGTTGCAAAAACTTTTATTGTCATAATTATTTCAAAAAGGTGCCTGTTTTATGGTGAACCCTGCATAAGCACCTTTTATAAAAAAAACTGCAGTTACCGTAGAGATTCCAATGTTTGAATTTGACATATTTGACATTATTATAAAGACGAATGTATTAAAAATTTACAACGAAGTCTTGTCATATATAAATATTTTTCATGAATACATATATACAGAACTTGCATTCCGTATATTATTTACTGATAACATGGCCGTGTAGGATAAGAAGGCTAATAACGGGAGATAATGGCGTATTTTGTAGCAATCCAGCGCCTTTGGCATCCACAATACAGCGCTTTTAATACATATATACCTGCTGATTTTAGTTCAATAATTTTTCCTCAGTGATAGAAAGTAATGGGACGGGCACTCATAGATAGAGAGAGAGAGAAAGGTAGAGAGATAAAGAGATAGAGATACACTGTCTCTTACGTACATAGATTTTTTACTTCTTTAATCTGAGATCCTTAGAAATAGTTTAAGCTCAGAACACAGTCGTCTTTCCTAACTTCATCATTTTGTCTCACCAGAGCAAGATTGGGTCTTTACGCTCGGCTTTCCCGCCAAGCTTTGAAGTCCTTATGATGAATATTGCGGTTTACAAGCTTCAAAGTTCTTTGCAATTATTAGTCTAGTTTTAAGGCCTGTGAATACCCAGAAAAATGGCGAAGACGTAGCGAGTTTTCTTTTTCTTGAAATTCTCGGTTAATTAAGCGATTGGCTCCCTGTGTTGATATCTCTCTCTAATGTTTCTGACAACATACAGGCAGAGTTTGGATGAAGTTCTCAGAGTTTCAGCTTTTTCAGGAAGAAATTCTCTCTGTTCTGTGTTTGATGTTTAATCACATCTATAAGTTTGTTCCCTGAATTCTTTCCCGTTGGAGGCTTTTTATATTAACTTCTAGTCGCTGATACTGAAGAGCCGATTATTGATTCTAAACTAGTTTCTCTCTAAAGCTAACCGCAAGTTGCTCAGATTAACATGAGAAGTTTATGGACTATTTTTATAATTATATTTCGGTGCAATTTGGAACATTTTAAATGAAATCCTAGGCTAGAATTTTAGTGCCTCCTATTTTCGAAGACGTGATAAATCTATGGAAAATATTTTTGTGACTTGGAACACTGGCACCTATGTCTTTTAGCGAAAGATATATAAAAGTATCGAACTCATGTATTTAAGCCAGATAAATTGAAATTGCTTCTGAAGGTGATCACCCATCTCTCAATACAGATTTACATTAAAATGCAAGCGCTGTGGCATGTTTGAGCAGAACTTTTTCTCGTGAACAGCTTTATCGTAGCTACCAGAACTGTTTTCAGACACCTTGTCTTGCAATAGGAAATATTATCTTATCTGCAATGTTTGAAGGTCTCTTATAAGGTTCAAAATGAACAAATAAAACGAAGAACACGCATTTGCATCAAGGTTACGAGTTGTAAAGATAAAGATAGGTGGCTTCGTTTTTAAAAACTACAAAATCACTTCTTTCCCTCTTATTCGCGTCATTCCTATGATTCGGTAAACACTGACTAAAACAAATTTGATCAAGAGTAAAAAGTATATTTATGAAGTACGCTTGCAGGAATTCACATTGGAAATCACCCAGATTATAAGTTAAATAATAGTGATGAATGGCACACACTAGCCTTTCAAAATATTACTCTGACGTTTACGGGGTATAATGCTCTCCTGGAGATGTCAACTGTAGTACCAGTAAGCAACACTAGCAGTAGGAATAAACTCCTGCTAATCACTATTAACTGACGGAATTTTACACTAATAACTAAAAAACGGGGACTCTCACTTCAGGTTTTTTGTTTTGGCATCAAAATGCAGTTTATTTGCTTCATTTTTACTTTTTAAGCGCATTACCTGATTGTAACTCCATAATTTGTAAATAGTATTGGTTTGCGTCTTTAACTTCCACTGAGGAGACTAATCCAAACACCGAATCGATCTCTTCAATGAGTTTCACTGGCGCACATTCTTCAATTTAGTCAGGATGTTGGTGCGGCAGACATTCAGGGAGCTAAACCATTTGGAACATTTAGTCAAAGGAGGCAAAATGATCTAAAATCTAAAATTATTAGTACATGCTATTTCTTTACATATGAAAGCGAAATGACGCTGAAACAGTTTTCCAGTATTTATACAGTTGAGCTTCGCTGTGTAAAAATTCATAACTATATGCACAATTCGAATAAAATATGATATTTGTAGATAAATTTGAGATGTTTCATAATTCTGGCAATATGTTTTATTCATCATGTATTCACTTTAATGTTTGCTTAGTTTAGACTACAACGGAAATGATGTCGCTGTCTAAAATAGCCAAAGCAGTGTACGCAAATGTACAGACGTTACTTTGTAGATATTGTATTAGTAAATCTCATTATGCCTGCCACCAAATTATTGATGTCCCCATCAGTTTTCCATAAAAGGTGAGATTTCTTTTAACCTGATTTAACCTTGCAGAGTAATTTTGAATTTTTTTGAATTTTTAACAGTCAGTTCATTTTTGCCAAGGTCATAGAAATCTCTAAACACTTATTCTCTTTATGTAAAATTACAGTAGGAACTATTTGATTCTGCTCTCATTTATACAATACATTATGTTTCAAAAACTGAATAATCTCATCACCCTTTTCCCCAGTAAATCACCCTGCATAAAACTCTTTTTCGGTACCACTCCATGTTTTTATTTTGAATCATACATCATGCTTGATTGCGACTTTTAACTTTATTTTTAACTTGTATTCCGTTCATGTTCAATGCCACTGCCATTGGTTTGATACAAATTATGAAACAGGCACGTTCAAAAACTCATAAAAATTTCTCTCATTTGAATTTCTTACCTAAGAAATTCCTCAGAATTTCTTGCATCATGGGTAGAGAGAGAAAGAGAGATAGAGCTTGTCTCGCCCCATACGCCCAAGGCACGTCCCAAGGACATGCTTGTATACACGCATTACTTTTTTTGTATTTTTAAAAAATGGTGATCTGAGGAACAAACGAAATGTTTGAAATGTTTTACGTTCTGCTATGAACATTATGGTCTTTGCCCCGATCTTGACGAATTCTTGAGTTACAATTTCAGAAATCAGTAGCTAAAGTGTGATACACAAAACAAATGTGATGGGTAATCTTAAAAGTTCTCGATAAGTATTAGCTACGCCTCCTACCTTTGCTCGTAATTCAGTATGTTGCTTGTTAGAAGCGATTAAATGCATACTCTGTACCAGAAAATAATTTTTTGTAGAATTATAATTCATGTAAAATAATTATCTATCTGCTACCCACATATAATTGTACTTGTCTGAAGACCTATCAGAGTGCAAAAGTAAAAATAGACGATATTTGTAACATCTGCATGAAACCCATAGCAGTGAGGCTAGTGTCGCAATTGATTAATGTTTCCTAGTTCAAAAAGGCTATTTTTTCGTTAAATATTTATTTGATTTGATACTGCATTATGGACAAATCAGTTTCTGACAAATGGTCTTAATTACTTTGGTTATTGTACTTTGTATTGAAGTGTTATAAATACTTTAGTTCGTGCAGTAGATAGTTGTTGAACAGTATGTCAGTTTTTTATGTTTCCACTTATTTCTAGAAACTCTACATGTAAAATTGCTGGTGCTTTCAGCAGTACATTTTTTTATGTTGACTTCAATGCGATGCCTCAACACGGTTTACGGTCAAATCTTCCAACCCCTAAAACGTTGATACTAGAATGCATGTGTGACCGTATGTAACGTTGGCACAGGAATACATGAGTGTGACCGTACGTAACGTTGGCACTGGAATACATGAGTGTGACCGTACGTAACGTTGGCACTGGAATACATGAGTGTGGCCGTACGCAACGTTGGCACAGGAATGCATGAGTGTGACTGTATGTAACGTTGGCACAGGAATGCATGAGTGTGACCGTCCGTAATCTTCCTGTCGAGTGACGGCACAATGGAGCATGGACAGCGAGGGATGACGGGCTCCAATTATTGGAGTTCTTCCATCACTTCTGTTATGCTCAGCTGTGCGTAATGGTGCATCGTCATACCATGGGAAACGTACCTCAATTTTGTTCTCTTCATACGAGTTAGATTTGAGATATTTGCCAATTTTAATCTTAGTTAAAATCTGGAATTTGAAATTAACCCCCAAAAACATTGAGTTATATTCATTATTGGGTTGCGTTTGTCTTTGAACTCGCAGTTCCTGACGCTGTTTTTGACCGTGCGTGATCGTAAACCTAGGCACAGTAAATTTTAGCACAATCAAAACAGTATACACATAATAAAGATTAAATTAACGTCATCGGAATAACAGTTCTGTTCCTAATGATTTTCTGTATTCACAGTAACAGTTGTTTTATTTTATTCAGATTATCTTTGTTCGCAACTTTGTGCCGAAGTTTTCTGATGATGGCTTCTAGTTTGCTGTGTGTGAAGATTACTTTAGTTGTAGCTTATTTGAAAAATATTCTATTTTGATGTATGTAAAACCAAATAGTTGCAAACAGTCGAGCATTGTCATGAGTGTTAAAATTCCTGGTACTTCATATCGATGAAAGATTGAGAATCGTTGCGGAATTCTTTTTAACGCACGCATCCCTATGATAACTTCAAAATAGGGAACGCTATCCTGTGAAAACAAGTCAAAAAATTGCCTAATTTTAATGAACTCATGCTCTCGGTAAATGTTTACTTAATTTTCTGAAGTTTCTGCTGTGCCAATAAATGTTGCATGAGCAGTCAAATCAGCAAACCTGCGCGCGTGGATCGACTGCATTAATATCCTATGGAAGGCTAAATGACAGAGTAATCGGTTGTTTCTGTTATGATCAGAGAAGTCAATTATACCACTGATACATGTGATCACACTACATAGGATGAACTAAATTAAAAAATTAACAATAAAACGTGATAAACAATCGCTCGCAGTAAACCCCTGAATTAAATGTTTTTATTGAGTTTGTCACCATACAATTGTTCCCATCACTTTTACTACACATTAATCATTGAGTTCATCGCGTATACTATCATTTATCATATTTATTCATATTTTTCATTATCATATTAGGGGAAACTACACAAATTTCGTGCAGATCATCAAACCTGACAGTAAAAATTCACTCGCCATGTCTAATCGTGAATAAAGTAATTATTTACAATATTGGTCAGAAATTATTTCTTCAAATAGTTGAGTCACTTCACACAAACAGTTGCCTCGATGTCACCAACACGAGAGGAGTAGCAGAACACCAACCTATGTTCTAATTCTTCATGGGAAGACACAACTCTTTGCTGTGACCGCCTGCGCTTGAATCAAGTGCTTAATTGAGTGACTATCTTGCTTAAAAAATAAAGAACATGGGTCTCCGACCTGCCCTATTCACGATGGCGACTGCATTGCCTGCTTTGTGTTGAGCAGCTTGCAGAGCCCTTGTTTTTATCTGTGCTAATCCCCAGTGCTCATCTCTTGTAATTGTTGCTAGAATGAGTGACGTGAAGTCCCATAATTAGACTGCATAATGCACTGCTACAAATTATGTATGGAAGTGAGAGCAATAGATAAATTTAAATAAAATTGGAGCAGTTAGATCATATTTTATTAAACGTTCCATTGGCATAAAAATATTAGAATTTACTTCTTTGTACAGACCGGCTTTGAAAACATCAGTAATGTAAATTTTATTTGTTTGACATAAAAATTAATTCTAGTGATCTTTCCAAACGTATGATGATGAACAACTGTACCACTTATCATCTTCACCAGTAGCCTGCTTGGTGCTTGGATATTTTTTTACTTAAAAACATCCAAAGTCCAAATTTGAATCGACTGGAAGCCATGGAGAGTGGATGGCTTTTTGATTACTTATGCAGAGATTTTATGGAGAGTACATTATCCAACGATGAGATGCGTCTTATTTTGTGGTATACATAATAAAAAATTTCTTAGACAGTATTTCAAGATAGCTTTTTTCTACAGGTTTTTGAGGTTCCATGTTAAAATACCAAAAATATAAATTTGAGAGGTTTTCGAACAGAAAACCAAATGAATACGAAAAAGAGATTCCATTCGTCTTGCATTACTTTAAACAATACATGTTCGACATTTTCTGTTCCTTGAGGGAATAGAGATTCTGATGACATGGTAAATGAATCTTGATCATGTTAAGTTCAACAATTTTTTTCAAATTAGGATTCTTAGCGTAGTAATGACATTGAATTTCATAGCCCAGGAGATTGCTGCTTCGCTCCTACCTTAAGTCTACTTAGTTTTCATAAAATTTTGACCATTCACCTATCAATAGAATTCTCAGAGTTCGAAGAGGATTGTTTTTAAGCATCTTTGTTTCCTTATCGTAAAGTAAATTCAGCGACATGTCCTCACTTACGATCGTCTCATTTTTCCCTTTGATATACATTTTTCTTGTGACTTCCGTCATCTAAAAACGAAGAATACATTATGGACATCAGTTGGTCGATCTAGCAAGAGGAAAGAAAATAGGATGACTGTCACGGTGAACAAATGACAGAACAATCCTTCGTTTGGAAGATTGCATGTGAAGAACAATCGTGAAGAATATTGTTCATGTTACTGTTCTAGAGGCCCTCAGCGTGCAGACTTCGAGTGTTGGAACTGAATCACTCTGTCCTATAGCACGCGCAGCTCCATTCTGCAAATAATAGTCATTCTAAAGTTCAAAAAATATACAAAGGTTTTAGTGTTGTACTTCAGACAGATCGGTCTCGCTGAAAGATGGCATTGATTTGAAATCCATGCTCAAGCATCTTCAATCGTCAAATGGTCAGGTTTTATTGTTTGATATTTGACTCCAGCCGATATTTACTTTTATTTTAGGTGTTCAAAATGCACTAGTTGTGAAAACTGAAGACACGTAAAATGTACCGTAAAAAAGAGTGTGGCCGTCATTCTACACAGAGTGCAGTTGAAACAGGTGCTTGTTGCTAGTGCTATTGGAACAGTGCGATTTTTTATTTAGACTGTACGGAACACTATCTAGAACATATTTGTGACTCAAACATATCTGAGACCCAGATATACTTGAACTCTGCAACCCCAAATAAGAAAGGCGACTTCAGCAGCTTGAACTCTTCTCCCTCAAACAAAGAAGACTGCGTGGTTTACTCATCTGGACCTATATATGTTTCAACGGTTTTAATGAAGTAAGCTTAAAAGGGTTTTTCGATAGAGACAATAACGAAATAACGAACGTACCAGGAAAAACGGATAAAAACTAATATTGAAAAAATTCATGTCATCCCAGGTTCTAGACTTTTTTCCAGTTAAAATTGCTGGAACGTGGAACCAGTTGCTTTAAAGTCTAAAAGATCGTTTTTGCTGGCGCCATGAACACATTCAAAAACCTTTTTAACAAATATTGGATAAGGAGCCTATGTCCTTAAATCCTGGGAACTGTGTTTAATAGTGATGCGTGTGTTTGACTGAAATGTTTGTGCATGATTAATGTACGTCTAAGTGACGAAAATGTTTGTGCATGATTGAGGTGCATGTGTGTGATTGACGCTTTTACTTTCGACGCTTTTACAACCGACTCATTCTTGTTATCAAGTTCTATTTTATTTTATTCTGTGACCTAGAAAACTTGCACGAATCAGGACACACGAGCGGCTGCTGAAGCATAAAAGTCAAAGACATGCTCATTAAGAAAAAACTTGAAAGTTTTGAGAAATCCCAAAAGCTTTTCGAATCATGTAATCATTAAATGAAAATTGATGACTGAGAATAAGACTGTTACGCTTTCTCTTCCCATCCTTCTTTACTCCTGCGTCTGTGTATGATAAAGGCGAGTGTAAGTGCCTGAAATGCCTGTGCGTGATTAAGGTGCGTGTATGTGATTGATGTTTCAACTTTAGACGGCGTGGAACTTCGATAGCAATCTAAGAAAAAACAAACGGCTTGTTTCTGTTGCTATATTCTATTCTATTCTATTGAGAATGCTAGGCACGTACAGTAGCTTAGTTTGAAAGCGAAACAACGTGATGCTGGAGTTAGTTAGGCCAGCATATGACAAATCCAGATCACGCTCTACAATGTATGAGTTAAAGAAATGTGTGGACCAGTACAGAGATAGTATATTGCTCATGAAGAATGCTGAGCACGTTTTGTTCGGTACATGAAACTTTCTCTTCTTTTGAGTCAGATTTGTACGCTATAAAAATATTTTACACACAAATTCGACTGGTGGGAAGTACAGATATAAAACAAATGTGACTATCAATATGAGAAAATAAAACGCAAGAAAACAACGTCGAGCATGATTTCTGGGCACTTGCCGACGGTAAGATGTAGAACCATACATTGCTAGTAGTCTCTTACGGAAATTGGACTGCAGAATTTGTAGAAAAACACGTTACTTGACACGTATAGCACGGCGCATGTGGTATAGAATGGTATAAAATTTCACGAGGACACAACAGAGCATGTAAAACAACACGTGGACGCCTCTGAACACGTAGAGGAGGCGACCGCTGGATGCGACAGGTGCGCGATCGCGCCGCTTCGGTCTGCCGGCTTTAAAGTTCAGCGTAACGAGGGCGGGGGAATTGGGGATTTGGGAAACTGGAGAAGTTGACGGGGAGTGTTGGGAGAGTCGGGATGTGGTAGTGAGATTGAAGGGTTGATCTTGTGTGGCAGCCAGAGGGTGTTAGGAAGGAGTACAAATGAGGTGTTTATGAACCGAGAATGGCTGTTCCTGAAGCGGATGGCAAAAATGGTCAGTGGCGTCCAATTGTGAAAATTTTGGTTAGAATATTTAGCTCAATGTTGCTCTGAACGAGAAGTCTTTACTCATAGTTTTGTTTAAGTTGATGCCTAAGTGAGTTTCTGCGAAGTAGCATAATGCATGGAAGCATATAAAAAACGTCTCAAACGAGAGTGAAGTACTAATTACTATAAGTTATGATATTCATGATAGCTATAAATTTTTCCCAGCAGCTTGAAAATTGGTTAAGGTAGAAGGTCGAATCACAAGATAAAACCTCATACAAACAGTTTAGAGAATTGACAGTACGAAGAAGGAAACTCGCAATGATCAAAATTTTCAAGTAATGCGATGACGAAATTGAACAGTTCAACGAAGCCTGCATGCTTCGAACATTATCCATTTTCAAAATCTGTGAAGTTTAATGACATAGACTAAGATTTTAGGCCTGAAATACGTTTACCAATTAGGTAAGTTGATATTTAAGGCCACATCACTTGTATACCTGAATATTTTTGGTAATGTAAACCTCAGAAAACGAATTATGACAGATTTTCGATCTTGTTCTGTTGGAAACCTGAAATCATAACGAAGAAAAATATACGAAGATGGAAAACACAATCATGAAAGATGAAGATAAACGTAGCAATGTGATCCTCAAGAGTGAAAAATGCAGTATACATGGATAAGATAAGAACGACACATAAAAGAGTTCACAAAACGAACTGCTTTATAATACTGTTGACAAAGTCGTGGCTTTAAATTTGTAACTGAATTCCCAGTTCCCAGTTCCGTTGAAAAATCATTTTACCCTGGAGCCTGTTTGGTTAAAATGGGTATATGCTCTTATGTAACTCGTAATCGAGAACTCACATAACACTAGATCACGAACTCATGAATAACAGAAAAAATGACTTCGGAGCTCTTGCTATAAACAATGGTTTTGAGACAATTTTTTACATATAACGAATAATAAATATTATTCACGTTGCTATCCAATGACTCAATCCATAAGAGATAGTGATAATGAGTAACAACTACGTTTTCATGCAAGATGTTCAGAGTGTGTGCGTTTTCTACTTCGCGTGTTTGCTTTAAAGATATTGAGCTACTAGTCTTATTTTCAAACATCTCGCGTTCGGTTGTGAAGTCTTATGTCTGCAGCCTGTTTTCCTACCCGATCTGAATTTTTTACTGATTCCGCTCTGGTATCCATCGATTTCCTAATAATCCTGGCAAATTGTCCTCGAGACACGCACACTTTCAGCAATCGAGTCTGGAATTCAAACCAGGTGATGAATTATGTCTTATATAATTAAATCATAGGATTGTAACTGTTAGCTTTGCCTATGCAATTACTCTTAGTTTCTGTATTTGCCATGACTTTGAAGTTTCTATGACTTCAACATCGTCCAAAGATCTTGGATTCAACTGGGAGAGTTGATAATTTCTAAAGTTTAAAATCTCACCTCCAATAACGTATATATATTTCCATGATCGAGACAAACAAAAATTCTTTATCAACATTAGTGTTAGAGAAAAACTTCTTTAATCATTGAACTAGTATGTACTTATTCTTTATATCATACTTCGCATAAACGTGACAAAATTTTTATGGGATACAATAACACTTCTAACTTAAAAACGAGTTTCAAAGAACCAATTTTGATCAAACTCGGCAGAAGATATCTTTTAAAGCAGACTGTGGTTTTACTTCACATAACTCACATACATCTGTGACTGTCAGAAGTTCCATTCAGCAACTGCTTGCAAATGAAGTTGCCTGACGGGCTACTTATCAGCTCGTAAATCGTGTTTCCTATTTACGCGTAACATTTTAGTTGATGTGATTCATGGGGCTTTCAGACTCATATCTCAACCACACCCTATCATACCTACCACTAAAGGAAACTGTAGTTTGCTGAAATCAATTGTTTGGTCGTGTCCCAAGGCGGTTATGGCCCCAGTTGTTCTACAAAAGGAGCGTGGAGGCACCACTCGCTTCCCCGCCCTGAAGTTACAACCATGTTCGACCCCTGGCACAGATTTATGGATTGCCCTCCTGCCTATCTTTGCCGTGCGCTGGAAACTAATAACTGATTGTATCTGATATTTCAGTGTTGTTTTCATTCATAAAATGATTGTTTAATCTTCTGTGACTTGAAGGCCTTGAGGATTGAAATGTGAAGCGATATCGTGTTTATACTGAGGTCATTTTTTAGATAAATGATTGTTTGTGTTATTAAGGAATCAGGTGCAAAAGGATGAGCTCCTTAAAATACTAAGACTAAATCACTTTGGTTTTTAAGACGCAGCCCAGTCTATATACGGAAGAACGTTGCGAGTAATCTATGTAATAATTCATTTTTCATTTTTCACAGATCGACCAAACATTCAGGATGTAATAGTTGAATATCACTTTAAAGACACCATTATATAGGTGTTCTTGTACATTGCTACAGTATTTTCCTCCGTTATCACAGTAGAGCTTACATGAACCATGGGCTACGGTTTCAGTGATGGTCAGTGTTGTGATGGTGATGCTGGGGACGGTGAGTCAGGAGAAGATGGAGCACGGACAGCTTTGCTCGTTAACAGTGAGCGTGGGGAGATGACGCAGGGGTTACTAAGCAGTGCGACAGCTGGTGGCTGTGGCAGAAAAGTGACTCTTGTCCAGCGTGCTCAGTCCCCTGTGCAATGTGTGCGTCTTGTGAGCAGAGAAAACTCGTTTCAAAACGACAAATACGCGAAAAAGAGTTCTTTCGAAAATTTTGCTCGAGTTCAAGACGACAACGAAAAGCTTTTGAGATTCATAGATGAAGGCGAGAGAACTTCTAGCGAAGACTTGCCTAGCAGAGGATTAGAGCGGCTTGCAGACGGTGACTTTATTGAAAGCGGGGCCAGGAGAAGCCGGCCACTTCTCAGTGAAGCTTCGAGCAGAGCTGGGGTCTCTAGCAGGGGTAGCGTGGATGACGATGAGGGAGTACGAGTTGATTCTCCAGGCAGTGGTAGCAAAGGGTATGTGGAAAGTGATGCAGGGCGAGGCACATCACCCAATAATGGTGACAACAAAGACGATGGGGACACAGATGGTGGCAGGACTAGTGTCGGCATCGTTTCCGAAGCGTCAGACGAAGTAGAAACTGGAGGCACGTCTCCCCTGTGCGGAGCAGGCAGGAGTTTGCTGAATCGCTTCGTCAGGGCCGTCAGCAGAGTGCTCTTCTGTGGCACCAGCTCCAGCAAGGTAGGTTCCTTCACTAAAGAATTATAACGTATCAGTTTTGGTGAGTTTCATAATTTGCACCTATCTTCATGAGGTAGACCAACGATGATGAACCATAATATAATTTTTCGTGCAGCAGTGTCACTAAAAATGTCTTGTGATCTTTTTTTAGACTTCGTTATTGTATTTTGGTTGTCTGGCATAGTAACCCGTAATTGTTTTTCTTGATGTAGGGGTGCATTCTCCATTTAAAGAATGAGAGGTTCAAAGGAAAGGATATCCTGACCTTGATCACTGTTGAGCTAGTGCCAGGACAGTGGGAGCTTTACAATGAAAACAACGTTGTCATTAAACTTGTCGTCGAGTTTAGGTGACACTGACTAAGGGGTTCGTTTTTCTGTTACTGAGAAGAAAAATTAGAGTTTATTTTTCGTTAAGCAATGTGCCTACAAGGTGCGTTGATATTTTGTAGGAATTTTTGGTCATTTACTAGTAGGAGGCGCAAAACAGTTAGATAATTTAACATGAAATTTTTTGGCAACTGGATTACTCTAATAATATTAGAAGTCAAATTCAACTTGTTATTTTTATTTGTTACTTTTAATCTTGATTACAGGGGCACAAACGTCTCTTGATTTCTAGTCGTACTGGCGTTTTTCTACTATTTCATCATGCTATGTCAAGTTATTCTTCCAAACAGTAGCTCTAGCCCTCCTCAGTTGCAAGTTTGCTTTACAATTAAGAAGACCATAATGTAGTGTAAATATATTTCATTTCCTTAGTATCCTTAAGTTTATTGTCATCAATAAAACAAAATTGAAATAAAAATAATTGTATCTCAGAGAAGTAACTAGTGCTGTAGACTCGACTTGTTCGTTGTACTCGAAATTACGTGCTAAAGTTTTTCTTGAGACTTGAGGGACATTTCATCTTTCAATTGAGTCCTGCACATTTCACAGTTTGTGATAGTAAAGTGAATTTCTGTATCGCTGCATGTAACTATCGCACAATTCGTACAATGTTATCTTCTATACCACTGAAAAAAACATCGGAAAACTATTTATAACCTACTTTTTGTGTTTAAATCTTTAGAATTGTAATACTTTCTTTTGATTGATTCCAATGAAATCTATTTTATAAGTGTTTTTATTGTTACTCTCTCACGTAATATATTAATTTTCACAAAAATTTTACCTCTCTTGGTCTCTATTGAAAGTGGCTTAAATTTTCTCTTGAAAACCTAATGATTGTGTTTATAATTTTAGCTACCTTAATGTTACGTGTTCTATCCTAATCGCTGTTAGTTGTCAGTTTCTTTTGCTGGCTAACTCCTGTTGCCCGTCAACTGTTCAGCTGAAGGGGCCGTCATTCTGTCAGTGTCAAGTTGAAGGCCTCGTCAGCGTTGGCGGCACGCTATGTGGGCTTGTCACTCTCTCTTTTCACTGTCACTCTTTTGTGTTCTCTCACTATTTCTTTTCACTGCCACTCTTTTGTGTTCTCTCCCTCTTTCTTTTCACTGTCACTCTTTTGTGTTCTCTCCCTCTTTCTTTTCACTGTCACTCTTTTGTGCTCTCTCCCTCTTTCTTTTCATTGCCACTTTCTCGTGTTCTCTCACTCTTTCTTTTCGCTGTCACTTTCTCGTGTTCTCTCACTCTTTCTTTTCACTGTCATCTTCTCCTGTTCTCTCACTCTTTCTTTTCGCTGTCACTTTCTCGTGTTCTCTCACTCTTTCTTTTCACTGTCATCTTCTCCTGTTCTCTCACTCTTTCTTTTCGCTGTCACTATTTTGTGTTCTCTCCCTCTTTCTTTCCACTGTTACTCTCTTGTGTTCTCTCCCTCTTTCTTTTCATTGTCACTTTCTCGTGTTCTCTCACTCTTTCTTTTCGCTGTCACTTTCTCGTGTTCTCTCACTCTTTCTTTTCACTGTCATCTTCTCCTGTTCTCTCACTCTTTCTTTTCGCTGTCACTCTCTTGTGTTCTCTCCCTCTTTCTTTTCACTGTCACTTTCTCTTGTTCTCTCCCTCTTTCTTTTCACTGTCACTTTCTCGTGTTCTCTCACTCTTTTGACGGTCTCTCGTGTTGGCTGCCTTTCATCTTTTCCCTACCCTTGTCAACTAGCTGCCCTAGGAAGTTTCTAACCCTCATGAGTTTAATAAGATCAATAAGACCCAAACTGCTATTGTTTTTTTCCAATAATTATTGCATACGCCCAAGAATCCTCCATATAAAACAAAGTTAACCAAACTTTTTTTTCCGTCGGGCTGCAAGAATCGGCTTGGAACTCATCGGAATGATTTATTAGCTACAAGAAGGGGAAGGACTAAAGTCAAATTGCTCATTGTTTGTCTTCGAAGAGAGCAACAAACCGCTTGTGAGAATGTTTGTACGTGTACGTAGTGACAGTAAGTTACGGAACTTCCCTAACGTAGTTTTTGTTTTCTTCTTAGGGCGTCCCGTTGTCCAATAATTTTTTGCACACTTGTATTACTCAAGTTCATGATTTATATTAGATTGATGCATGTCACAGCGATCATTTTTTTTAATTACTACGATCTTCAATTCGTATTAATTCCATTAACTCGAAAATGAAGTCAACAGATTTATTTAAAAACCGTTGAAGTTATATTATGAGACGTTATTTCAAATGTTTATTCCCTGTTTGCGCTGCTTGTGAACATCAATGGACATTTATGAAGATTACATAAAGGTTCAAATCAATGTTTTTTCTATAACTGAACTACACAACCATTCAATACATTTTCGTTTCTTGGAGTAATAAATTTGCAATGCGTAATTTGAAATATTATCAAAATTAATAGTTGGTCCAAGCGCTTTAAATTTTTCATGTAGATTAATTATTAGTTAATTCTGCACTGATGTTGATGGACAGATGCTTCGAATTTCTCCCGCCTTTGAGGTCCTACTGCAGATTCCAACCTCATGCTTCACTCTGATGCTGAAGATGGGGACAATATTGTTGTCTAAAGCCATCATACAGTTTAGATCTTCAATAATTTATTTTCTCAACACACTGGCTTCTACACAGAGAATAAATTGAATTATGTATGAAACATTACGTCTCTGTTGCAAATGAAATGAAGTTGATAGACTAGATGCAGATGCAAAAATCGGTTCGTAACATTCAAGAAATTAGGGAAAGTTTTCTTCATATATTAACCCATATTAAATTAGAACAAGTAGGAGGTTTCGTTGTGGGTCATATAAAGAAAAGTGTGTAAATTTTTATTAGAAATAAATAAAATCGAAATAATTCTTAGTACCTATTGCTACTCTTGGATGATGGAACGAAGTCTTCACTGAAGAGCTCATTCCTAGCTTAAACGTGAAACTTTCCTGTGCATTCTAAATAAATAAGTTCAGAAAAGTCGATAAAACACGTGCACACTTAACGAAAAACTATGGTTTAATTGGTTATTCCGTACTAACTCACCGCAAACCCTATCAATAAAGTGTGACAAACAAAGATAAACGTAATTTCTGTTTTTTTCGTATCTGAGTATCAACACTTTTTTGTGATTATTATAATACCAGTGCACCTTGTACTCAACTTTTAATTTTCCGCCCACTTCTCCTCACGCCTTTTGCCAGAAACATGCAATAATCGATGAAACGCTGGCTTATCCCAAGTTCTTGCGTGTAGTAAGAGAAAATAATCCAGAGATAACGTTGCATCCGAACAAATTATTATTTGCGTGTACCGAACTGTGATGACCAAAATGATTCCTCTCACAGTTCTCCAAAAAACATTCGGAGCTATTGGTATCAAATAACCTAATCGTTTTCTCACAAAAAATATGTCTTATAATCTAATGAAAAAGACTTTAGTACAAGGGGTTCGAAAAGTCACCTACCGTTTTTGATAAATTACAAAAAATTGCACTAGTAACAAAGCTTATTCATGTTTTAAGTATCAAAACTAACGTGTTCGTAGTTTTTTCTGCACTTGATATTAGGTTATAATACTTTGAAAACTAGTTCTATAACTCCACTTGAACCCCTCCGTTTTTGACAACCTTCAACCACGTTCGGACGCAGGCCTCTCCGACATTTCCTAATAAAGGTGAAGTGATTTACACAGTTCCACATGTTCACCGTGATTTTCCACTTGAAGCTTTTGAGTAACCTGGAATCAGTACCCGTAAAGCCTTATCACTCTCCGAAGCATCATCTGAATCGAGCTGAGATTTTTGATGCTGAGTTCCATTTCAACCCTCGAATGAACTTTCTCAGGCTTTGCAAAAACGTCTGCTGGAAGAGTTCCGTGTTTTCATCAGTGGTAGTCGTATCAGACCTTCCGCTGAGTGTTTTTTAAGAACAAATCCTATTTTTAGAAACGAAATAGGTAGTGTAAATTGTGCTGCGCGTTGGAGCAGTGTGACGGCCAGGAAGCTTCTCAAATTGGCGCTGAACTTCAGTTGAGGACAGAAAAACTCTTGGCCAGGCGGCAATTTTGCAACGCTTCTCCGATGTCAATTGGCGATCCACGGGCAACGAAATAATACGTTTACAAAGCTGCAAAGCCTAAGGTATAACATTCGGATAGTTTCACGTGTGACCGAATGATACTTAAAACGAAGTAAGAAAAATGCATAGTACTTTTGGGATACCCTGTTTTGTTTAGAATAATAACATGTGAGATTAGAACCGGAAAAATTTCTTCTCTCCCCAGCTTCAAGGCTCTGAATTATTTTTTAGGAAGAACGTCCAGATTATTAATATTGCTAGTCACTTTTTAACATAGATATCACAGGCAACTTGTTTTTAAAAATACATATCAGAAGAACGTACAATAGGACTTCATCCCAGAAGTAATTGCGTTTGGACTTCCGTTAACGGATAAACAAGCAGAAAAGGTTCATATTTTTGAGCATAACATAGAGTATTATTATCTCAAATACGTATTGTACACTTCAATATCCTGATTGGAAATGATTACAGCTTCTAATTTACAATATTGGAAAAAAATTTCCCATACCGAATGTTTGTTGGAGATGAATGACAGTTTAAGCACTGGTGTAAAGTAATATTCACAAGTAACACAAAATATACTATTTTCAGCTTCAATTTTAACAAGTAGTAACTAATATTGTACAGAAGAATACCATATAAATTTTATCCAACATCTATCTTTACAGTCTTCACGACCGTGCGAAGTTTTTAAAGAGAAGTTCTAACGACAAGAAGCTCAGTTTTTAAAGGCAATTTTTCATGTAAGTATTCTACAGATACTTTATTTAAACATATTTTTTCAGATATTTTTGATTTACTTTGAAAACTTCAATATTCTGGCTAGGGGTCGAACATTTTCTTTTTCCAATACTCATCACAAAGATTAATAAAGATCTTTTCGATTTGAGGATGATAAAGCCTATTCTTTGCCTATTCACGGTACTAGAGTCAATGCTGATGTCGTGCTACCCAGCATGGTGGCGCTTTGGTTTATTTTGACAAGAGTCCAAATGTTATTAGTATAAGTTGTGGACATCAGCTCACCTTCTGATCGTTTGTATTTGATTCTTGGCTGTTGTTCATTTTTTGAATAACAACGAGGACGACTTTCACGTTCCTGAAATGGCGGCTCACATAAACTGTATTCTGAAAATTTGTTAAAGCGTGAAGCGGATGGAGTCAAGTTTTAAAAATACCTTAATTATCCTGATAATTGATTTTATACTGAATGGCAAGCTGTTTCTCATCTCTGAAGATGTTGTTTTGTAAACTCCAATTCCATAACTGCCTATTTTGTGGCTGCAGAAAACGATTGGCTCCACTGGGTTTTTGTAAGACATCTTTAGCTTAGCTCTACTACAGGGTGTCTCAAAAAAATGTACTCACCCTTTAACCGTTGCTAACATGCTGTCTTCTTTGTGTTGCAGGTGTGAGGTTCAAACCTTTGCGAATATGATTAAATGTGATTAAAGAATCATGTTCGCAAAGGTTCGAACCTCACACGTGCAACACAGAGAAGACAGCATGTTAGCAACGGTTAAAGGGTGAGTACATTTTTTTGAGACACCCTGTATTCCTCCGCATGTTTTTCAACATAAAGGCCTCGTTTACCTATTTTTTCGTTGGCCTGCTGAGATCACCATCTCTTCTCTAATATTTTCAGAAGTTTTGGTGTAATGGAGGTGTGAGAGCGCCTCAGTCTAGATCAGTAATTGGTCGATAAAGTTTTCTTCTATCGATCAATTATCGTTTTGATAATCATTCTGTTGGGCTTAATTTGTTTTCTTGATTTATACTGCTGATCTGAGAATCAGGCCTTTTCTACACTACTCAAATTTTCAACTTTTCTTTCGACTTGTACATACGCCCATTATAAAACGTTAATGAAAATACTCTGAAAGTAGGTAGCAATAGTTTCTTGGGCTACTTTTGCTTAAAAACTTCTATGGGATCAGTCCCAGATTTATTGAATTGACGTTAAGATTGATTTGATAATTTTACTCTAACAATCACGCTCCTACCTGCACATAAACTATATTTTTTAAGACAGTATTCAACTGTCCCAAAAATACAAATCTGATTATACAAGTTCATACAAAATCTTGTGCCATCATACTAGAAGTTTTTATTATAAGCGTAACCCAATAATAGGAAGGGAAAGTTTTCGGGAGATGAATGGGCGTAGTGCGGAGGGGGCTGCCAGAGGATCTGCTGAAGCCTGACAAGCTCGTGTTTGTTTGCGCTCCGAACTGCAGCAGCCGCGCTGGGCAGTTTTGCTTTTCTTCTTTACACCAAATGTCTGTTTCCTAATGCACTTGCACAGAGCTCCTCAAGCTCCTTTGCTTCTTTACACCAAGTATAGTTCAGGGATTTTCGTTAAGCTTTTCACTGTTCTATTTTTTCATAATGACTTGTCAAAACTGGTCAATTTTATTTACCACTTTTTGTGGAGCTCTTTATACAGTTTACAAAGAAAATTCACTGGTTTGTTGAACATTCATTCAGATAATAATATTAGTTCAAGCCTAAAAAGACGTACTTCGTGTTGTTACAAGTAAAAGGAGTGATGCATACTAACTTCTGTTAATGTTTTCATTATGAACTCAAATACAAGAGTCAACGCCTTAAAATTAATGCGTGCTTAGCTTCCCTAACACTCATCTTTTCAACATCTTGGCCAAAGTGAACGCTATCAATCTCGAAAATTAACGCTTCATATGTTTATACAGATTAGCTAAGCATAAAAATATTCATCTTTTGACGCAAGGTTTCACAAATGACTAACATTTTAAAATGCGAAGGAAATAGTTAATATATGCTGGGAAAGGATGTCGAACAGGGTCAATATTTTTTGGCGAAATCTTGTTGGTAAAAGTTACTGTCTTCTCAGCTATGAAGTAACCTACAACCTGACAACCGAGACTGCTTTTCACCGGTCTCCTGACACTTGTGCTTTATCTTCCTCGTAACAGCTAAGCAGCCAATCCTTATTCATGTTTTCTTTTCCACACCCTATTTCTGAGTAGAAAGCGTTACTTCCTAGTGCTGTTGACTGACGCGTGAAAAACATCAGGAAGTACTGCGCACTTGCTAAGAGTATGTACTGTAAAATAGGCCAGTTGGGCAGAAACATTTATCTTCTTACTCAGCAGGAGGGAACGTTTGTCTTCTATCTGTCTTTGACTACGCCAGTTCTTTGACTGCAACATGTATTCACTTGCAGGTGTTCTGGAACCTATGAGCTGGTGAGCCAAAATGAACTTCAAGCTATCATCTGTCTCTGCCACATCTAACTTGTGGGCACCTCTATGATAAAGTTAAATATTGAAATAAGACTGATTAAAAGAATATTTCCAATTTTTTTGAGTCTAAATTTTGAGCTGCTTTTGTTTTCTATCAGTAACTGTTTCCGATGTAATTTGGGGATCTCTAGGGGTAGCCATTCAGAAGGTTGCTAGTAATACCTTTCAGGTCAGATCTCCTGCTTCGGTTACACTGAACTTTACTCTCGCATTGATTACTGCCCATCCCGAGCAGTCGTCTCTTATCTGGCCTTGTTTGCTATACAAATATCCTGAGTCACTCTCTTAAATCGCTACTCAATCAGAAACGGGGTCGCATTTTTCTCCGTCGATTTGGTCGAGTGTAATCTGAACTCGTGGAGTTGTACGATTTCGGCCCGGAGATGTTCCGCCAGCAACCGTTGTCGTATGATAGAACTAAAGCTCAAACTGTGAAAAATTATCCTCTCGTCCATAAATCCCGTATGGTTTCTGTTTGAATTGTTCGAAACTGATGGTATAAACGAAAACTAGAGTATGAGCTGAAAAGTCTTTGCTCTCGTCTATCTTCATTCAATTCACAAAGGTTTATTTTGGAATAAACTTTTATGGTTTTTCAATTCGCAGTTTTGACGTTATTTTTTGAATCTGATTCGTCTAAACTTTATGCGCACAATGTTTAATTGAAGTCTATTCAATATTTTTGTGAAACCGCCGGCCATTTCATCGTTACATTCTTGTACGAGTACAAACTTCTTTTATTCGTTAAGTTTATTCATTGCAGCTTCTTCATGCATTAGTATCCGATACTTCGCGGAGGACTCCTATCACATGCATAGAGAAATTTGAGAGAAATTTTTATGCGTTTGCGCGGCATTGACTGGCTAATTTTGTGTTAAGTTTTCTTCTTTTGATCAGCCAGATTTAATTTTAAAAAGTTTGAAACACACCTGATAACCAACATATGCAAAACTGAAATCTATTTTAGCTATTGATATATACGCTTTGTGCCCTATATCACTTCGCATGATACATTCTCGAAGAATTAGTTGATTGGGTGTAAGATGTTCCTGAGGTACATTATGTTGCATCTTTTTCACTTCAAGAATGTTAGTGTTCATGCAACTGGAACTTAATGATGCAATGAACTGCACATTTTTAGCAAGAAAACTTCAAATGTGTTTGTGTTTAAGATTAGATACACTGACAGTAAAACGGTTTACTTCTGGTCTGATTCAAAAGTTAAAAAAGTTGTGTGAAATAAGTACTGTAGAAAACAAATAAGACAATAAAATCTACTTGGTTTTCAAATGAATCAATAAGTCTGACTTTCTGCATTCGGCGTTCACCTCACTGTGTATGAATGTGTAGGAGTTACACTCTTACTTAAGCTTTTCGAGCTCAAATCTCAAAATTAGGGATATAAACTACGAACAATATAGAAAACAGAGAAAAAAACGAGAAAATAAATTTATGAAAAAACTAAGCTCAAAGATTGCACGATGACAGCGAAAATGATCGTTGCTGACAATTGCAATCGTCATTGGCAAAGATTCAAACCTGATTTGTACGCATTCTCAATAATTGCGATATAATTAAGAATTGCTAATAATGCGGTAACCAGCTTTAGGCAGAGTTTTACGAGGAATAGTTTCGAGTAAAATATCATCAAAAATGTGTGACTTAAAAAACTGGCTTTGAAACTCATGATAATAAACTCTGATACAGAAGAAATAATATTATCACTCGCACATATCTCTTCTCGATCAGTAGAACTTCAAATCGAAGAGCTTCTCGCTGGTACTTGGAGGGCTTACACTATTAATGAGAACACTTTCGAGAATCCGGATGCTGTAGCTGCAGAAGTGGATAACTTAAAAGGTTTGAGATGTTATCAATTCGATGTTTATTGCAGGAATGCTTTAGCTTTATAGCGCTGACAGAGCTACTGAAGAACTTTGACGCAAAGCCTCTAGAATAATGTTTTCTTCGAATCGTAGACTCTGTAAATCTTAATTTCCCGACAGAAATTTTCCTTTTTTTTTAATTTAATGACAGCCTTATCACTGAACTTGACGCTAACAGTAATTTGATATTTTCCCGTATTAAAATCAAAGATTTTCGAGATTGTCTCTGCTTAGAGATTCAGCGACTTGTATTGCTGTGTGAATTTTCTTTAACAACCACTTTCCAAGATGTCGCTGACGTGTGCTGGGTGACACAAACAATGTTTCCTTAATAAAAAACAGTCGTTTATACGACAGTCTGTTCAGTGTTCATCTGAAAATGGTTGATACTGAGCTCCTTTAATATGAGTCAATGCATTTAGAGAGCCTTTGAGCCCACGGGCTTATGCATTGATGCATTTGTACTCACAGATGCATTGAAGATATGCGAAAACGAAGGAGATTATTTTTATCAGACAGCACCGATTATGCAGCTACTGTTTGGCATTCGAGATGCATGTGGAAAGCTCATGTGTAAAAGTAGTCGATAAAAAATTACAGTATGTCCCAACTAATGAAATTGCAGTTGTTTCCTACAAAGAGGTACAATTACTCTTTCTGGGAACTGGGTTGTATATCACTTATTTTAAATTTTATTTTATATTATCCTGACACAAGAATGCCAGAATAGTATAATGTAACTGTAACAAATTAAAATGACAGTGCACGGCGTGATTATATAATTTTTTTCTCATAACTAAAATGTTAAGATGAAAAGATAGGTAACAAGAATTTCGGTGTAGTATCTTAGTACGAGTATTATAAAAAATAGTGCAGGTCGTGCATGAATTCACAGCGTCATTCTACAGCCCCAATAACTCCTGCTGTAAAAATCAACGACGCCACTTTACGTTCTTTATGTTATCTATCAAAGTGCGGTGTTTGAATTGAGGCGTGATCTTTGTGCAGCAACACCTCGAGCATCACCTTGCAGCTGTTGGTTGTTCTCCCTCGCAACAGCGCTGATAGAAGCAGTTGGTGTGCTGTGCATGCAATAATGACCAAAGTATTTATTACGATAGCTCAGCCTTTATGCTCATTGTTAACTAACATCTGTATACGACCATCTTGACTTGAGAATTGGTTATAACTAGATTTGTATTAATTAGGCGAGCGTTTTCCTTATCACGAATGGGTGTAATGTTTTTTACTTGGTTTTTAAAGTCAACGTAGGTGTAACCACTGTTTTCCTATGCGACTAGAATTCACTACCTGCATTCTATGGATGCACGATTTCTATGCAGTGAACAATCGTGATGATGCACGAGCTTTTGATGAAAGTGTCAAGGCTAAATTCAGTATGGCGAACAGTGCTCGCAGGACGGTTCTATGCAGCACGTTACTGGCGCTCTGAACATTGATTGTGGACCGTCACTAGTTTTAATCACACTATTTTTCCGCCACCCGGAATGATAGCAATATTCACACATAGTTTGCTAGTCATTGCAGCGTTAAAATTGAATACTTTGCTTGCTTCTGCTAACTCTAAATTACATACAATGGTTGACCAACACCTTTCAATTCTTAGAACAATAAGTATAGGTAGGTAGTTAGTTGTTGACTCCCTAGGTGCGCATGTGCCCCTTTAATTTCACTCGATGTTTACAACCAGTGCTGCTGGATTGCATAACTTTATCACTCACTTGCAGCCCTAGCTATTGTAATATATAATATAGAGTATTTTATCGCTATCTGGCCTACGTTTTAATTAACAACTCTCCTGTATCACGGTCTGTTTACATCATAATCACCCTTTCAACTGTCTTTTAACATAGTCCGAATTGCTTATCAGCCGGTTCGCTTCACTTGCGCTTTGTCTCAATTCTACTTCGCTCACTGCATACAGCGACCTCCACTCCTCATTAGTGTTACTTGACTTCTGTTTTGCAACTCCTACCCCTATCTGCTCGCCTCACAAAGCCGCACATCATTTGCAACAGTACTTGCATCTTGCTACATAAGTTATGCCCTACAGCCTCATCCTCAGCTCAACGCAGGACTATGGAGTGCGTCTTTCACCTTCTGTACGCCTGTCAAGTTTTGTGAGCACGAGATGGCAGGTGATCTGGCACGACGCACAGCTTGGTATATTTTTGCATCGTGGTCTCTCCTCATTATTTATCTTAGAGACTTAGACAGTAACTAGAGACACTCGCATATTTGTGAGCTTTACGCCGGTTCAACACTTATGGACTATTTTTTGAAATTTTCTTGAACAAAGTTAATAAGTTTTTCTGAAAAGCTCTATCATTCTCAAAGGCCATTGTTTTGGAATAGACTGCGAAAGCATATAAAAAAAATCAGTCGATAAAGAATTTTATGACAAACGTGACACGTCACTTTGAGTCCCAAACTAGTAAGTAACTGCTGAGAACTCCTTAAGTTATAAGAAACTAAAAACGACATTATCTTTACACGATATCGCTTTACTGACGATTACAAGTAATTTATCCATATACGGTATCGATAAAAATGGCTCATTGTTGTTCATGCATAATTATTTCTATTTCTGTGTAGTCGGGAAGCCAGTTAGTAATTAATTCTACATACATCAAACGTTTTCATTTCCGGATCGGTAACTTGTATATGATCGCTATAAACACTGTTTAGTACATAACGCTCATTTTATAGCACAATTCTGTGAAATTGTATCTGTGTCTTGGACTATGCTAATTTTTATGAGTATATTTCGCTTCTTAAAATCAATATACTCCTAACCATTATTTTCCACACTACGATGTTATCCAAGTTGTTTGCACTACAATGCTACCATCATATTACGGCCATAATTCATTCACTTTCCTATAATAATATCATTGTTTTACACCAATTAGAGCTGCCGACTATTCAAATCGCTGTAGCGTCGTCCAAGACGTGATTATTTTCGACCAACAGCACCCAGCTTTACACTTTAATGTTTCGAAATTACTCCTTCTTAAGAACGCTACGTCCCATTTTCCGATTAAGTTTCTTTTGTGTTTTTTTCTCTGTCGCTCTACATTTTAATGTTAATCATTACTACAGCATACATTTGAACTGGATGCAAAACAAAACGATCCTTGAACCATTTATGTATATATGTATAAGTATACATATACTGTAAATCACTCACCGGAATCAAGTACAAATATATTTAAGAAATAAATATACTTGTTTTAAATTCGTTTCAACACATTATATGTGTTTGACAAGTGCTAGTGTTCTGCAGTTCTAGTGTGAGTTGGAAATTTCACAGGGTCTTCCACACGGCTTTCCATAGCTGCTATAATCGTGAAGCTTATGTGTTTATTCTAGTTAATGGGTTTACAGGAATAAAAAATAAAACATCCAATTTGTCATAAATTTATTGGTAAAAGATACCGCACACTAGACATTCCAGTCGTCATCTCTCACGACAGTGTGAACTTGTGATTCTTTATCTTTAAATCGTTATTTATAATTGCAGCTATTTTGTTTGGCACAATATTTTCAAAAATTAATTACAGCACTTCTTCGAGTTTTTGTGACTGGTTTTACTATTACACGAGTAACAAGGTTGAGACTCTCGTATTCTCCTCGTCACAGTTTTATTTAAAAAAATTGCACTTCCTGTGTAAAAAATATTCGAAATAATGATGATTCATTCTATTTTTATATAGAATTTAAATTGAAAAATACTTCGCGAACTTATGGAAGCTTTTATCCCAAAAAATTTCACAGTGAGACAAATAAAGCTTACAGGGCATTAATTTCTAATGAACGAGTTTGGTGAGCTTATTCTGCAAATTGAGAATAATTTACTCGTTTAATCTACTTTTGTATTTTTTTGCGCACTATACTTGCCAGGCATCTGTCATGCTAGCACTATTCTTGCTTGCATTTGTCTTAATTACGGTTTAATCATAGAACTCATGTATCAATGTTACCAAATGCTTTGTAACAATAAGCAGTAGTAAAACTCAGAACTTTCTGTATACAACATAACTGTTGCCTCTGTCCGTATTTCACTCGTGGCAATTCATGTTTAAATTTCCTTTTTCATTTATTGTTTCTCTCTGATATGTAATTTTTGATTGTGTTAAACGCAAGTTAAATATGATAATAATTTCAATTTCGTAGAACATCTACTGAGCGATCGACCAGCAAATTCTAAATCGTTACTGAAAAGTTTCATGCTTCCTCGAGTATTTAATTACAAGATTTAAGCCTTACTGTAAGAATCTCAAACTACACGCAACTTTTATCGATGTAAACGTATTTTTGTAGTTTTTCTGGACTGTTCCTATTAAGTTTTGCTTTAATTGTGAGAACATAGTCACCTTATGTGGTATTTTCAACCGATATATTTCTTTCACTTAGGGATCTTAACGATAAGGCATGTTAACATCATATGATGAAAGTTCTATGTACCAACCCTATTAAAATAAACCTTTTTTTCGTTTTTTCTTGTGTTTCTTAAGATATCACCCAAAGAGAACTGATGTAGTCGATTTGATTTTTTTCAAGAGAAACTTCTCTGAACTTTACTATAGGGAAACTTGTGTTCATCAGTATTGAAGAATTTCAGTACATATTTGTTATCATTGATTCTACAAGAAGAAATGTTTTACAGTTAATGTAAAATTTAATCAAGTTATTGAACTGAATAAAAACATAACTACAAATTCTATCGCTTCCTGTAATTCGAAAAGCTAATATGTCAAAAGGCACAATGAACGTAGCTTGAGTCATAATATAATGATTGAAACTGTTCCTTTCTTTTGGTTATAATTCAATCACAAGATATAATTGTACCTAATTAAATATGAATAGATTTTCATTAAGTTGGTACATGTGAACAAGAACTACAGGGTGTCCATAAAGTCTCCTCTAAAAGTCTTTCACAAAGTCTCAACAGCACCTCTTTCACAAACATGATCCCTGAAACACACAAATGCAAAGCGTGCTTATAAACTTTAATAAACACTGAATACAATAAAAAATCTGAGTGAAATATCGTATCGACTGCATTTATAATAAATTTTGGAAATGGAAAAGAGAGTTTATGGACACTATATATTAATGCAAATAATAACGATGATAATAATAATAATGACTTTTATACCTCAACCAATCTCATTTCGTTCAGAGGTGGGATTTAAGCTTCCGTGCGAAATGAAAAAGACAAATAATGAATAAGAAATGTGTAATTAACTAGTGTTGGATACACAGGAAGGTAATTCAGACACGGATGATTAAAGGGAGAACTTGTATTCGGCCGTGTGCTCTTCCTGGTACCACGATGTCAGATTTAAAGCAAGTCATGACAGAATGCTGGGTTGTGGACAGACGCTCGCTGGGGTTTTGCTACGAAGGAAATTTTTTCCTTATATCTACAAGGGTTTTCAACATTGAAAACATATAATTCGGCAATGCTCTTCTATTGTGCTTATAGTGATGTTAATTGCTTGCCTGCTTTACTGAAGGCTACAAATGTAAATTTTGTTTGGGCTTTTGCTTAAAATGTCACCACGGCACTGGTGGCAAATGTTTTAGCATCGTGTTTCATTGTTCAAACAGTCAAGTATTCGATTGACTTGCATCACCAGAAACAGCAGGTTATATACGTTTGGCATTTTGCGTGACTCGTGAAAACAAAATGTTCGTGATTTATATAAACTTCTAATATCCTTCTCAGAGCAGCCATCCAATTATTTCGCGCATTTCGTTTTTCTTTATTTCTTTGTATTAGGAGGTATGGATGCCTCCAAATGAAGATCCTGTTGTGTTTTCTTCGTTAAGTTTGTTTTTTGCAATATATTTCGTGAAGATAAATGTGCTATCGCCATAAAGGAATGTGAAAGAAACGTCCTTCCCATGGTTCATACACAATGTACTGGCATCCTCTCCATGGTTCAAATACACTGTATCGGCATCATTTCCTTGGTTTACGCACACTGCACTGGCATCCTTTCCATGGTTCATACACAGTGTACTGGCATCCTCTCCATGGTTCAAATACACTGCACCGGCATCATTTCCATGGTTCACACACACTGCACTGGCATCCTGTGCCCAGCACAGCCGAACATCTGAAGATGCCATTACGACTGAGTGAGCCAATTAGGCTTCTCACGAGAGTCGTCGCTAGACTTTGAGCCCACCTCAGAGGAATGCGACCTTGGAAGAACATGTTAAGAGACCTGCAAACGATCTTTCCTCCTTGGCGTGCGAGAGTGTATACGCGTTTCACTTTGATGTTCATTACCTCACATACTAACACAATCAAAAAAATAAAAATAAATCTGAACTTGAGAACGTCTCATGAATCAACCCTGAGTCAAAAAATATCCGCTCTGTTTTTTTAATACACGAGCGTTTGTCTAAGGCGGTTCGCATGCGACTCACCTCTCTGAATCTTGGCCCGTGAACAAACCTATGTTTAGAAGCTCAGCCAATTTTCTATCTTCTTGTTTCTGAAGTCACGGCATCCACCCTTTGGGAATTGCTTTCGTACTTATATGAGTTCATCGCCTAATTACATTCCTCTTTCATCGATAACGCGTTGAATTCCGTGATGCCACCTATTAAGCAACTAAACTGTTTTGATAAGAACTTCTGACAAATTTCTGACTCTTTTAGATTTGTACCTCAATTTTCCGACCATTTATCATGCACTTCCTTTTGTGCATCATGTCACAAATTACATTGTAACTAAGTCCTAAATATTTTGTGCTTTACTACTGATTCCCTAATATTTCCTGAGGACATTTCCTTCAAGTACTTCATAGTAGACGCAACACAGTTTCTTTGAGACGCTTCATGCTCCTACAGCGTCAATGGTCCATACACTTCATTGCGAACTTGACAACTGCTTTTTTGATGATGGTAAGTTAAGTGTACCGAGAAATTACTCACATTCTTTTGAATTAGAAGCTGATTTAAATTTCGATGTTTATTGGCCTCTGTAATTCTCCTTCTTTTATTTCTATGGTTTAAAAAAATCGCAGTCTACACTATCAAAATGTGCAAGCCTAAAAAAAATTATGGGCTTCTTTTTCCTTCATCTCCTGACTAAATAAGATACTTGAGAGTGGTTAAAAGTCTTTTTGAGTGTTACTAATTTTCTTAGACATTAAAAAATACACAGAATTGACGCCTGACTAATTTTCTAAGGACTAAAAATGGCGCAGCTTTGACACATCGTTGATTTTGTCGGCAAAAACACTCAGCAGCGATGACCAGTTTGGACATTTCTTTCGTCACCTGTCTCTAGGGTCTAACATTTATGTTCTCATACGATATATTGTATTATGTGTGTTTGGAATTTCGATAGTATTCGAGATTTAGTCAAAGTGGTTACAACCTTCGAAGAAAGACAGCATTTGCGTATTTAATTACTATGTTTATTGTACAAATTGTCTTAGAGAACATTACGTTTGAGTATTGTTTTTTGGTCTTTTTGTGATTACGCACGGCAGTGGCTGCGAACGAATGTTTGTTAAGTAACATTGTTGATTTGAGTGCGATTTTGGTGCTGTTGAAACCCGTCCACAAATGATATGGTCGGGCTAACACCCCGACTTCATGATAAACGAAGTCAAGGTCAATAGAACTGAGAAGCCTATTTATCTGAATGTAATATGAGCTTGTCATACAGTAAACGTCTACCCTACTCCTCTGAGGAAAACATTGCAGTGCGAATTTTAATACATTCATGTTTTAATTTAGTTAATACAGAAGTTTAGTAGTTCAGTTCTAAAACACAAAAATAAAGAGAACTGATAGAAATTTCACTAAGTAGCTTAGGTGGGGTATTACATATGTCTCCATAGCTAAGAGTTAAGAAGAACTTATCTTGTTACTGTGAGAATTACTGCTTACTTATCTCCAATGGCTGATTCAACTTATCAGAAATGGACGTAACTTTGTGAGCAATGATTATACTTCACAATCAGTTTATGGTCTGAAACTCAGTAAAATATTTCTTCAGTTATGACAGAGGATTATTTCATGTACGCCTCACAAAGACATATATGTGTTTCATTGCATTTTTGAGCACGTTTATTTTACAACTGTCAGCCCTTCAAAGTGTTATCTCTTTCTGTGAGCGAACTTTGCCTATAACTTTGTATGTAGTCGTCTTTTTATGAAGAAGCATCCATAAAAATCGCTCAACAGTTGGACTGTATGCGGTATTGATACTCGCAGACGCGTATCAAAATGCCATGAGATAATCTTCGACATTTACTAGGTAATATAGAACAACTTTTCGAGTTCCTGATGAATTTCTTTTTTGCCAATGAGAGTACTAAAATGAATTTGAAGTCAAAATTAATTTCTGTGTTTTTTAAAAATGTTCCTGACACAATATTCAAAACACTCAATAGTTAATGTGGTCTTGAAAGTGAAAAAAGTGAGCGAAGATAGCGAAACAAGTTGGAAGAACATAAAACTTAGCTTTTAAACTTGGTTAGTAAGAGGGGACTTCGTAAACCATCTCTCGAAATTATTTGCATCAGTAAAGTGACATTAAGTCACTGGACAAGTCCTTGGGCTGTCAGTACGAAGATGCATATCCCTGAAAATAAAAAACACAAATATTGTTTCCTATGTATTTAGTTTTTAGCCAATAGACATTGTTTTACAACTCGGAGAGGACGGACTTGAGCTTATTATGCGAATAAGATTTGGTTCCAACAAAGAGCACCGTGATACACTTGTTTCATTTTGAACACTGAGGCTTCGTTTTGTTCAATCGTATGGGGTCAAACCTCGAGATCAATTTTTTTCAGGGTTTGATTTCAGAAACTGTGTCGAAAGGGTGCGAATATACAACTGTGACTTTGGAATTATTTCAGTTTATACGTGTACAGGAAGTAGCACACTCCATTGTAAAAATTAGTTAATTATCATATCTAATATGTCATTTTTCCGACCCTGATATATTCATTTATTTACGTATTGAATAACGTTTTGATATACGTACTTATGAATTGATTCATTTATTAGTGGGCTTTTCCTAGTCTACTGTATAATTTATACTCAATTTATGTCAGCATGGATAATATTTCAGTTCTAATTAAGGTTAACATCAGTGAAAACTAACTACGCTTCGTTGCACTTACAACTCTCTTATTTATAAGACGACTATACTTCTCTCATAGATGTGTACTTGATTTTATCATGTGTTAACAGTTCTGTGGGTGACTTTTTTGTGATAAGTTGTCATTGATAAGCTCCATCCTTTGATGACACGTATTTTGACGGACCCAGGCTGATGACGTCACAGCCTTCCTTCTACACCTCCATACATTGTGCTGCTGTCAGGGCTTTGATCTGCCTTTGAAGTATGAGTTGAATTGTGTCGTTTAATTGAGGCACAGGCCGATTGGACTCCGTGTGTCCGCCGTAGAAAACATCAAGCTTTATGGGACTCAAAGGATTTTTCTGAATGCTCGACTGAGAAATTTGCGTGTACATTTTCCACTTTCATCGCATTCGTTTGACAACAGTACTGTTGGAAAACATTCTAGCGTCATTGTGAATATTCATTGCGTACTAATTAGATTGATACAATAACGATGCACTAAAACACAATTACATTACTATGTTCTTGCTTTGGTTTGTGTTCCTAAAAAATCGAGAGCAAATACCTCTTATAGAAGTCCTGCAAAGTACTGTAAAATGGCTTGACTTCCGTCATGCATGTAGGAATACCTATTCAAATGTTACCACAGGTTAGTCAACGGGAATAAATTATTTGACAAAATCGTGACGTATTTTGTATTTCGAATGTTTTCTGGATGCCAGTTCTGCATGGACGTGCAAAAACAGCTTGTCCTACTTCACTATTATCTTCGGAGGGTCTATGGGCTTACCTTATTTTAATGCCCTGAAATAAACCATCATAAGTAATTAATTAAAATTCATATTCTTACTGTAGAAATATAAAATATTTTTTATCAACAAGACTTAAAATAACACACATATCATACAAGAAGACATTGCCGAATATATGAGATTATTAGTAAAGGGACTGAAATTAATAAAATCTCCAAATGTTTTTGTTTGTAGTTCGTATGAACCACTGTAGAGTTTCATCAGATGTGCTTTATGACAGACACAGGATCTTTGAGGGTTAACAACATGTATTTAGTTGATGGAAAGAATATTGCTACTTTGTGAAGAACAGAGTTGCACACAGTACGTGTTTACAATCACGAAGGTATTTATGCATCGTTGTTCGGTTTGTTTTCGGTACTGCCCGTAAGATATAACACTACTCGTGATATGAGTAAAACATGCAGGAATGATCGTGCTTTTTTCTAAGGACTTATCTACCGCTAAAACATGTTTTATTTCTTTTTTAACTTTTGTAGCTGAACGAATTTAACTTTACTGTTTCTTATAAATACTACATACATTTACTGTAATTATATAGTCACTAGCTTGTTTTCAGGACATTCCACTATATTTACAAGTAGTACAAGATCCCCATACAAAGAAGCAAAATAAAAGACCATTTCCATTGTGTTGAGCTCAGAAAAGATTAATGAACTCCACAAATCTCCGATCCCTAATCATGCGCAGCCTGAACACAACAACACATGAATGGAAATTAAGTTGAATGCTTCCTAAATGAAGACTAAAATTTTTGCTTCAGAGCGACGTGTGTTGTCCATGGCTTGAATGATCTGCTTCAGTTTTTACTTCGTAGTGCATTTAGCGCTGATGAGCTTCATAGGTGAGGATTTTACAAGGATGTCATTTTAAATTTGTTCTATGAAACGAGGTTAGCAAATTAATTTCTGAGTTCTGATCCGTTTTCAAATGAAGAGAAAAACTCTCTAATTTTTTATGACGGCTGTGCGACTGCTTAGCCGAAATAACTTTAAATTACAAAGCTGAATAAATTTCAGAGGAACTAATTAAATGTTTTACGACGTGTGATAAAACAGTCAAGGAAATTAAAAGTGAATAGCAATGATATTAGTTAACTTTTTGTGACCATGTTCATTGTCACAGGAGAAATATGGAAAAGGAGTTGCAATGCTATATTTAGGCTTTAATCGAATGATTTAGTTGAGGACAGTTTAATAATATAAGAGGTGATCGATTAAACATTTCTTATGGCAGATTCATGTTTTTCCAGGTACATGAACTAAATCTTTGTATAACTCTTGACTCTGATTCGGAGACTTGTTTTCATGTATTTGAGTTTGGCCAGCAATTATTAACTTCATTTGTTCACTTTAATTTGCAGTCCAAAACTGACTAATTATTCCACGCACTCTCATTGAAACATTTAATGAACAACAAACTACATTTGAACACCAAAACGCAACAATAAACATAGTTCCATTTTGAATTTAACGGACACATGATTTTAGAACCTTTGTGGCCAACGGTGATGATTTCATCAGTTCATACAGTAAATAGTGATAGTGATAGTAGTGTTTTCTGAGAACAGTGTGTTCTATGTTTCAAGAAAGTACAGCGTGTTTCAGTCTGCTTATTTAAATTTCCATCGGTAATTGAAGTTTACAATTTTCACACATAGAGTCTTATATTTACAATCCTCTTGAGCTGTTTAATGATAAAGTAATGACCGAAAAAGTGTTTTTTGAAAATTCATGACCGTGCTTGGAATTACTTAACTGAAGCCAGAGAGTTTTTTAAGGCATGTCAGGGTTCTATATGTATAGCCTTTGAAAAAGTAACGGCGTTGTTCTCCTACTAGCATTAAAGTCACAAGGAGCATAATTAGATTCTAGAATTCTAGATTTTAGAATTCTAGAATTCTATTATTAGAATATATTAGAATATATTAGAATTCTATTATTAGAATATAATATATATTAGATTTTAGAATTCTAGATTTTAGAACGATTTCATCCTGAATCACTACCTGTTTGGTCAGAGAATTGGCTTGCCATTTCAAGAGTGCATGAGTATGAATTTGAAGTCCACTCCTGCTTGAACCAAAATTACCTCCGTTGCATAGGGGAAAGTTCAGAGTTATCATCATTTGGTTTGCCCTCAATTTTATATTGCTTCGTTAAATACACTAAAATGAAATTGGCCTCCACTATTACCTGAGGTCGTTACTTATATCATTTAGTGGCATTCAAGGTCTCATGCATTTGTGGTCCAGCGAAGGTTCTATGTCAATTCATTGGTAGACTTTTCAAATATTTCCAACTTGAAATCATTTGAGCCCTCGTGTGAGCACTACTGCTAGTCACTACAATAATCTTCCCTTGAGATGACTCTAATGTGATTTAATGAAGCACAATCTAGTAGCAAGTAGCTGTCTAGTGTTGTAAAATTTCGCGTAAAATTTACAGTGTCGCGTATTGAAGGGATCCATAAGTTTCAGACTAAACAATGTCTTAGTACAAGAAGAAAAGCTTGTTTATTTATCTAATCATGCCAGAGAGACGTACTGAATGCTCACTCTTTCTTTCAAAACGTGACTATTCGAGCGCCTTCCCTTAACAAACGCTATCTCTTGTAGCGAGTTTACGTTGATGTTATTTGAACTGTGAGCTCTGGAGCAAAGAGTAACGGCAGCTTAACTTTGTTCATTCGGGTATGTTTATAGCACTGCAATAAAATGCCAGTGAAAAATATCTATTTACGTAAACATCAAATATTTTTTCATCCGTCCTTTTTAACGTTGAAAAACCAAACCCAGCACATTTTCTCCGCCTGACTGATACAGACTCCATAAATAAAAATAATTTCTTTCTAGATGATAACGATGCAAGATATGCTTATCTCTGAAAATAATGCAAGAAAACACTTGAAACAGTATTTTTCCTATGTTTGATAAGTTTATGTCAAGTACTTAACATGGAATTTGTTCATATCGAAGCACTCTCAAGGTTGTCCTGGGTATAGAAATTCGTAAAATAATATCAACTACAAGCCAAGTTTAAACTTTAAAACCATGATATTCCAAAAATACTACCTGTGAGTGAAAGTAGAATTTACTGGCTTTGGGTAGTTGACATACTCTTTTAAAAATGACCCATCATTATAACTAATCGATTTAACAAAAGTTTTATCTCAATATTATTTTGGGCAGACTTAGTGAGCAAGAGTCGTCTCATAATTCAGTAAATTCGATTTAAAAAATACATAAATGTCTGCTCCATCAGCTAAGTTTCTCATTACGTAATCTAGTACATAAATACAAATGAATAAATCACGTTTCAATTAGAGCACAGCTAGTTTTTGGTGAAAGAGCTCCTCATTGAGCCACGGTCATTTTCTTCAGATATTGGGGCTCGGCAGTATCAAATAGATTAAGTCCTTTTAGTAAAGTACACTTTTGCTTAGAACAGAACGATAAAAAGATAATCAGTACGATTTCTATAAATAACAGTAAAACATGTGTTTATGTTAAAAATGTTATCCGTAACCATCACTGTTACGGAAAAAATGCAGCAGTACCTACTCACGCTTAACAACTAAAATTAATACGTGAAAATCAAAATTTCAAGCTCAAGGGAATGAAAAGTTTATGTATGATGAGTTGAAAATAAATGAGAATTATTCACATATAACTGTTTGTGACTTTTCCGTATGTCGGCTTCGAAAATTGATTTTGGGCTCTGCAAGCGTTAATATATCGCGCAAACCGTGTTTACGAAGTGCATTTCATAAATTTGGCTGCTCTTAACCTATTATCAGTTAACATCATTGCTTTTTATTTGAAATAGCATTCAGAGTTTGTCGTTGTGTGATGTACTTCACTGCATAAAAAAGAGTAGCCATTCCATGACCGTGTTTCCCTCGAGAGTTCTATGTATTATTCTTTCGTGAATTACCGAAAATTTTATTGGTTGATGTGGCACAATTTCTGGTTTGATTGCTGTGAAAGCTCGTGATTATGCCTTTCATTTGGCAGCAATTTCAAACTTGAGAGTTCCGTCTAGAATTCTCTCCTAGTAAACTATCAAGAGGCCTCTGGCTGAAGTGCTGCGTGCCCGTGGCATTGTCACTACAATCCTGATTATTAAGGAGAAATAGCTTATATTACGAATTTTTTCTAGTACTAGGGTGGTTGCAAAACTTTCTATACCTTGCGAAGGCCCCATGTCAATGCTGGCATTTTGAACAATGCATCATAGAACAGGTGTTCCGGCTGTTTGATCAACATGATGTCATCAACGTTGTTTGTGGCAACGAAAGGTTTTTCGAGGCCCTTAGTGGCACTAAATCACAGTTATAATTTCTCTTTAAATGATGATGATGTTGTTAAATTATATGTTGTTAATCGTTCTGCAACGTCATCTAACGAATGTTTCATTCCATTCTTCAATGACATGGATCCGATTTCATGATGGCTATAACACTTCTAATTTGTAAGAGTTGATCAATTGCAGAGAAATCTCGTGTTGTATGTCGATGAGGTTATTTACTCGTATCTTACTGATTTATCACAGTGGTAGCGAAATTCTCTGTGATGTTGATCAATCCATTCTCATCTTATTTTGCACAGTCCCCTCAGATCATTGTTTCAAGCAGCTTTGTTCGATGCCAAGCATATGGCGAAGCTAAGTTGATTGCTGCCCTGTCATGAACTTGATTATGTTTGAATGTGAATTTATTGACTATCTTCAGTAAGATTCAAGAATATAGGACGAATTAATTCAACCGTCATAAAAAAAACACGACCGTTGTCCCATCAAGGACCTCAAACTCAAATTCTTTGAATACGAGACATATTTCCAAATAAACTTATGTAAAAGAGACTAAATTATACTTAAGTAACAATAAACAAAACCGTGGGGTTAGATGTATGCCCGTAAAATGTTATCTCATGAAGAGATGCATGAGTGAGGTGTGATTTCTTTGCCCACTCAAGAAATTCAGCATTCTCAACCTTTGCACTCTCGTTATCATCAGAAGATAACGATTTTGGAGACATTACCCAGTCCACTTTTTGTACAGTGATGGCACAACACTGTTGTTCATGTCGATAGCTGTTCTGGTACAGTTCATGATTTCATGTTCATCAGTTGTGGCAGAGTCAGCGCAGCTCTAAGGTCTAAGTACAGGTTTGACAACTTCGCGAAGGCACCTAATTACCGATGGACCGTCGTCTCAGTGCTGGTGTTTCGAATCGAGGAAACGCGAGAAAGTGTCAGATTTTGGTGGACTAGGATGACTGACATTTAAAGTGCTGCAGACAGTCATAAGACTAGAGTCTTGATGAAAATACTGTTTCAGCAGCTACCATAGAATCAATTGACTCATAAAAATGCTATCATTTTACTGCATATACAGATTCGTAAAACTATTGACCAAAATATTTTTGTGATTTTTTCTCGCGGAACTTTATTTCAAATATTTTATTTCAATTAATTTTCATCGATTATTACTAGCTACATGTCAGGGATCCAACCATTCAGGGAGCTAAATGGAATTCAATTTTGTTAATAAAACAATATCACTGTTTGCTATACTTCTAATACTAGTGTCTGCATAAAATTTACACATAATATCAAATTATGAAGATATTGAAATACATTGTTACCGACTTTTCTAAGTCTCCATCCTTTAAAAAAATAAAACTAATTCTGTTTTCTATGAGATAATTGACGTTTTAAAAGTATATTAATGTCGAGGAGGACATTTCCTTACTTTTAATGTTATTTTAGGCACCATTGGTTACTTTTTTGTACTGTCTACATAATCTTTATTCCATTGATAGAGCGAACAAACTTAAAAACAGCTGCCCTTCCAAGCAAGTGTTCAAATATATCATAGCATGTTGGTTTACTTTGTTGATGACAAGCAACTACCGATGATTTTTAAATTTTCCTGCTTCAAAAATTTCACTAAAAATAAGTTGTTGCCGCGAACAAACGCCTCCTCTATTGTGGACTAATTCACATTCAATCCGTCAGGAATTTTCCTTAATACTCATTTGATAATGCTCATTTAATGAAAATGAGTAAACCTAAAACCTTCTTGTTTACTCGGAGGGAAATTTATAAGATGACCGTGATGGTTGGGACCGTATAAGAAGGGCCAAACAAAGAGGTCGGACTTCTCACTTACTAGACGCTGCTACACTATAATAGCTCTGCCCGTCCCTTGATCGAGGTGCCTCCAGCGAGCGCCGTGCCTCCTGCTGCAGTTGGTATATCAAAGTACTCCGTAAAAATTTATGTCCTCGAACTAGAATGCTAAAATTCATGCATATTTTTAGCGTTGATGTGTTTTCCTTCAAAAAAAATTCTAACTATAACTACTTTTACAAGTTGTCTCAACTGGGTGTCCAAAAACTTGTACGCACTCTTTGACTGTATATTACCTCTAGAAGACTTCACAAGAGGGGAATATTAAAGTTCGGTATACGGTTATCTAATTTTCTAAATTAAATACTATTTTTAAATTTAATTCATTCGACTTCCATCTATGTCAATAAAAACCTAAATCAAAACAAAATTACATGAAGAATGAACTGGCATAAAGTTAATGCATTTTGTATGGCACTTCTACTTATTAAATAATTATGTACGATTTTTATTTATATGTTGTCAGTTTAATAATAAAATTTTCGTTTCTCACACACGAGGTCATTTTCATATCACTGACAATGATGATCGAAGGCTAAACAGCTCAAATGGTTTTCTCATAATTTCAATACAAGTAAATGAAAAACATTAAAGAACAGTTATATGGGCAATAGGTGTTACGGATATTTTGAATGAAACATGCAAGTACTGCATTAGGAGCTAATTCACCGTTTTGTTACTGCGTACTCGTTATTTGAAGGAATGATAAGGGCCCAGTTGTACAACCTGGGATTAATCTCAGCTTGTAATCTTGGGTTCGGTGCGGATGCCCGCATGCCCTGGTAACTTGACCTGCTACGGTCTATTTTGTGAGTTCCACCAGTGACCCTCAGACTTTGTACGTGTGAGCATGCTGCTCTTTCTCTCATGCGTTGTCCAGATTGTGTTTAGTATCAGTGAATTATTGTGTAGAATATTCGAAATTCTTCTCTAATACTTCTGCATCTGTAAGGCTGAAATCACTAGTGGCTCGCCCTGAAGGCGTACGCTACAGGAAGTTTACACGAAGGTCTTGTAGGGAAACACAGGGCTTCTTTGATCACTTCTCAAACGCTGCTCCTGCATGGGGCATACATTCACCTTATCTTGATGAGCATACCAGCTGGTTTACAGTACACTGTGTATTTAGAATTTACTCCTAAATATATAGGTGAAGTTTTATTGGTAACATTCATTTCCTGCATCATTTTACTTTCTATACAAATTTTCTCAACATGTGTGTTGTGTGTGTTAGACTTGTGGTAAGAGTTTGCTTATATCCTTATACATAAATTTTGATGGGGAAAATTCAAAACTATTTTTTGCCATCTTGACATTATTCCCTATTAAACTTTCTCCATTCAACGATATTTTAAGAGGCAAAAGGATTTTCCTTGAGTTCATTTATATTCAAATGTTGTGTTTCGGTGTTTTCACCAAACACGCAACACAATGTTTCAATATTTGGTGTGTTTTGAGTCAAAAATCTAAAAGTTTTTTAAAAGTTCAATAATTCTCCATAGAACTTGAAGCCACGCAACACTAAGATAGATGTTACTACCTTTCGTCATTGAGTTATTGTTCTAAACTTGAACATTAATCTTCTTTGTTTTGAAATGAGTATTGTGGACACCTGTTGTTGGGGGCTGAGACTGAAATGAAAAATCGTGCCATACCAAGAATATTAACTGTTATCACAATCCTCGTGTTCGAGTGGCTGTGGTCTTCACAGCACTGTAATATGTACTGATGATCCCTGTGGGTGAAAAACAGGTGAGGGCTTGTGCTAATTTCAGTTTGTTGATACACGGTGGTCTCCGTTGCTATGAATTTGTCCTCAAACATTTATACAGGGGGTACTCAAAAGCAACTGACCCTTCTTTTTTGTTAACCCAATAGGCGCCAGATTACGTTTGAAATGGTTGAAAAACTGGTCAATATTACAGTCAATAATTCCACAAATCTGAAAAAAATAGGAAACTCTGTGATTTTAATTGGAAGAATAGGTGTATGTCAACAATACTATACTAACAAATAACGTTTACTAATAATTATTAGTGAAATATATTAGTTTTTTAACCGTCCCAATAATGAGACGTTGGCGGGTAATGGGTAAATAAACTTACAACTGGTAAAAGTAGAGTGGTAAAGTCGTTGAAATGGTTTCATTTGCAGAAGTCATGTGGGAGTTCAGTTTTGGTGTATTTGTCTACATATAAAAACAACTATTGAGTATTTGTTTATTTCCTTTCACCCATAAAGTTCAAGATAGCTCGCTACGCTAATCAAATACGAATAATAATTCTGTAGGCTTACATACCTTTGATGCCAGTAATTGAGGTCCAGGGAGATTACAGACTCAATTTCTAGAAAATCAAATCCCAGCGGATATAATTAATTTAATACAAGTAGTTGAAATACACGAACAATTAAAACACAATTAGCATTTTAGTTCAACTTTCATTCAACACGTCCAAGATCAACAATAGTTTTGATGAGGATTCGCATGCAGTAGGTTCGTGTACCGTTCGGGAAGGATTGGTTATTCTAACTTACATCAATTTCATGAACTCATTTTGAAAACGTAAAAATGTAATGCTATAATAAGTATTATGAGTTATAAGTCACTTTGCTAGGAGAGGTAATTATATATTGTATTGCTAACATTTTTACTGTATTCTCTTAGCCTAAAATTACTCGTACTTTGGTTGCACCCATGTTTTGTTTACGTTTATCCTAACTGTGTAACAATGGAACTAAAATTGTCATTATCAAATCTTGCTCGTTTTCACAACTTGTTCTACAACTTCAACTCAGTAATCTAACGCAATTAATTTCTGAAAGGTAAATATTAAGCGATGCTTAAAGTAAAGTACATTAATTGTTAGTATCGAGTATACATTGGGTGCGTTACGCTCTAGAGGGCGAAGTTTGCTTGGTCTCCAGGCAGATACATATGACGCCTCGGGATGTTTGCAAGAACATTCTCATGCTATAATATTAATGAGACTTTTCATCCATCACGAAAAGAATTACCTCCGTAATAATTTATTGCAGCAACATAGTACCTCACATACACGCACTAAAGAAAAAAGATTTTCAGTTCCCTAGCCCTGGCCGCCTTGCAGGTAGGCAAGAGACTGTATTGGTCATTTCTTCGTCCAGATCTATCAGCTCAACGGTTAGGTCCCAATTGCTTAGTGGTCACTTCTTAGCTGCTAATATTGGTATTTTTGAGGGAATAACTCGTACTCTTTGTTATGACGTTGTTTAAACAGCTAAGGTCTTCTGTGTACAGCAGGTGGTCTTAATAGTGACAACAAGCGTAAACTAATCTCAGTTATAACCAACGACTTCAAGGCTTTCAACTTGATATCACAAGCTTGCTTGCCGTATGATTAGCATATCAATCGATGAGGGTTCATAGCTTGATAGTCAGTTCTCTATGCCGTGGATTTATTATGGATCTTAGATTTTCTAAGACAAATTTCGAGATGTTTTCGTTAATGGAAGGAAGACAAACGAGTGCCTGCATGTATCTGGTATCCAGTGTAGACCATAAAGAGATATTTTCTGTCATTCATACACATGATATATTCTCATGAATATTAACTGCGTACATACACATCAATAAATTTCGCACTTTATTCTCCAGGCTGTAGCAGAATAATAATTATTTCAGCCTTATTTGCTTCTAAAGTTATATGTTTTTTTCTCTGTTCTAACACATAACAGGATTTCGCAAATAATTATCGCCCATCTTTTTCAAGAACAATATTTTTGTTCAATTTGAGATTATATGCGTATATTGTATTTTACTTTGTACAAACTACTCTTAGAATTCGTTTTCGTACGTTGATGAAGTTAATTTTTATCCGAATATTTTAAACATTATTGTCAATGCTATGCTATGGGTTTTTCGTTCGTGTTTATTACCGTTGTTGTTCGTATGTTCGCTCCATAAGTATGATAGCATTGAAACGGAAATTGAAAAATTATTTACGAACTAAATTGTCGCCGAAGTATTTTGAAGGCTATTAAAACACTATTCCACTATTAAAACATTTTATGAGTCTATTGTACTAATGATAATATATAAGTAATTACTAAGTCTGCCTTGTATTGATATACAGTGAAACTGTTGTATGTTCTCTAAACACGACTTTAGAGACATAATATCTCTTAAAGCTAAAAATCATGCATAATTGAAAAACTACCTTTAGATAACATTCTTTAGACAACATTTTAATTTTGTTAGTTAATTATTTAAACCATGATTGAAAATTGAGCACGCGACAAAGGAAACGAGTTAACATCCAAACAATTTCTGACACTTATATAGCAGCAATAACTTTTAAAATACGGGTCGTATTAATGACAAGTGTTAAAGTTATTCGTCATAGTTGAAGTTACGGAATGTTAGATGATAATATGCAAAATATCTTGCGTCGTACGCTCAGGACGCATTAACTCATCATGCATTTGCACCAGAGGATTATCTGTTATCTGTCCTGCAAATTAGGGTACAACTCACTGCATATTTCAGATCACGAAGTTACCTTGCTCCATTAGCATTTGCAATCACTATAATGAACGTTTCTAGCAATTTTTCTTCAGACCTAAACATAATTTATCGGGGCTGAAGAACAGGTGTGAGTTGTGTAAGCCCAAATAAATTTGTTGCGCAGTTTTGTTGCACTTAGTCACCTTTCGTGTCATGCGAGTGTACGCAGTCCAAAGCTGTTTTTCTTCTTCTACACACGAAGCGAAGTAATAAGCACTACTACAAATAGAATAGAAATGAATAGAATAGAATAAGGCGAGAGAAACGACCCGATTCGATCATTCTTGGGCTGCTACCTAAGTCCCATGCCGTCTAAAGCAAAGGCATCAATCACGCACCTGATGGTTTACTGGATAAACAGTGTTCGTATAAGCTCTTTTCCTTCCTAAATGTATAATGCTAATGTACGCACTCGAAGAAAATCTATGTACCCCTTAGACCTTCAGATTGAATATCTTAACAGTTCTGTAACAATCAAACTCCTTGAAGTTGAATAACTGTAATTCTTTCCATCATGAGGAGAATCCTTTTATTCATTGAATTAATTTGTAATCTAAGTTCAACCTTTTCATTGCTGTTGGAGCTTCCAAGCATTTGTATTCCTTAATTTTTGCACTTAAATACCACGTGCGCTCTGTAGTTTTGAGATATATTTTATATGAATGCCCATAAATACACGTTACTGGATTCCATGCGTAAGCTTCACCCTCATATTCTCCTCCCTCCATTATCCTAAATTAAAAAATGCCAGTAAAGCGCTTCAACATTTTACTTACATTTTTACAGCTACTGAACGGTATCGTCATGTCCGTTTGTTCATTTGAAGTCTCTGTCCGAATATATGTTCGGTGTAGCCCGAATGTACTTGAGTTAAGCTCATATTCAGAGCACTCATCTCTGTTTGGTGCTCCCGCCAAGCGCGCAATTGATGGAAGTCGACGATGAATGCTCTCTAGCTGCCACCACCAGTCTTGACGGAGTCCTTGCACCTCTATCGCCGACAATATTTAATTCATTGTTGTCTCAATGATGGATCATTCGAGTGTATAATATAAGAGTGCCACTACTCAATTTCTCAAAATAGTTATTTATGTTTAACAGCTTCGTAGTAATTTTGCATTGCTAATGACAAAGATTCTGAATTGGATGTTTCAGTCGCGCTGAGTAGTAGTAGAATAGAGTACAATAGAATAGGGCTATAGAAATAAGCTGTTTGACCCATTCTTCGGTTGCTACCGAAGTCCCATGCTGTCTAAAGTAAAGGCATCAATCTCGGACGAAATAGCGGCAATAGTAGTAGTACACGTAGAAGTTTAATTCGCGTTGATAGACTGGGTGTTTGAATGAGTGTCAAGGCAATCCGTGGTAAAATGAATCTTTGTGTTCATTGTTTTGAAACTTTTTTTAAAGTGTCAGTTCATTTTTCGTTACTAAGCTTTTGAGCCTCATGCATTTGTGTTTTGAATGAGACTGATACGAAATTTTTATTGAATTTACTTGCACATATTTCCAAACCAAATGTACCTTGTAATTTTTGCATTTCTGTAATATGTAAATTACTATGCATAAAACAATTGCTGCGGGTGATATATTTTTCGAAATCTGCAACCTATGAATTTTTAGAATTTATTCCTCCTGAGAGAATGGATGGAAAAGTATCTAACAAAACAATTAATCGAACGATAATCGAATTTGACTAATAAAATAGACTCAAAAAATTTATTTCAACTCTCTGAATCAAGTTTCAGTTGACTAAATTGATGAAGACGGTTATTTTATTGTATCAAATTGTTATATTATGTTTTCTAATTTTATGGATGATTTAAATCGTTAGTTTGTTCGATCATCTAATATAATATCGTATTAAAACGAAAATATCAGCACTTAAATGTTTCACACGAATATTCTAGTCTAAATTTTCATAGGTTCATTTTATAGCTATTTTAGCTTCTTTAAAATGAAATTTAATTTTTCAATATACATGTACATATAAGCAGTTTGACATCTTTGCTTATACTATCTAGCTCCGTCTGGAACAAAAAGCTTCAAGATGACGACTGAATATTCAAACAAGCTAAGATTCTTGTACAAGTTCAAGAGATATGGATAATAACAGCGCAAACAATACATACATGATCCGTAAATGACGGCAGACCATGACTCCTTCAATTGCTGCAGGGCAGCAGCTGATGGCAAACGCACACACAGGCATGCAATCGTTGGGGCAAGGCCAGGGCATATTTTCATATGATATCTTCGTAAATCTGTGCCAAAGTTGATCATCATCTCATGTGGTGGTGATCAAGTGACGGTAAGTGCTGCATCAAGATGATTTGCTCGGTTGTGCATCGTCACCAAAGCGCGTGTGCTCGTGACATCCATATGCTGCTGCTTGTCGTCCCTTGATGCCATCAAAACTTGACTTGAGATCCAAATATTAGACGTCGAATTATCCCTAGACGGCCTGGAAGAGATTTCCAGGTTGCTAATGCTTCATTTTGTGACGTCAATGCCTCCCAGCACAATTATCATGGAGCGCAAACCGTGGTAAAATGGGATTTATATCACGAAAATAGTGTTTACCATACAGCTCGTAGCTCAGGTTTTTCTTATGAACACCAATTATTGATGATTAAAATGTCAACATTTCGTTATCTGTGCATTTTCTTTTGGAGACAGATTTATTAGTCCCATTGAGATTTTCTTCTCATCTCATATGCTTTTTCCTTAACCTATTGTCCAAGAAACGTTCTGCGTCGTCTTGATTCGTTCATTTCGAATCAACAGCACTAAAATGTTTAATTTTTCTCGTCCATTTTATGTTCTGATGCATGATAAATTTATGGAAACAACGGCAACAGTGTTACTGGTTCTAATAATAACAAAAAATAAAATTATGATAATTTTACACAAACACGAAATTGTAAAAGACTTGTAAAAGACGAATTGTAATACTTCAAACGAACTTTAAATTTTCCTATTTTTCCATTATAGAATTATGTTAATATTGTTCATATGTGTTTACACCTGTTATAAATTCACTCGAAAATACACATTTATCATACATATTTTTCAGTGTTCTTCATATTATTGATTGAACGCTAACAATGTGTCAGCATTATAATTTGAAGTAGACGGCTCCCATGGAAATTTCACAGTTTAGATTTCACTAATTTGAAATTATTATGAAGATGAATTCCATTATATAATAATATACAGTTTGTTGCTTGTCTACTTGCTTGGTCTGTCTCTCTTTCGGGGTCTTCAAGATTTAGATAGGAAAAAATTCGGTAATGTATACATGCATTGTAAGCATTGTATTGTGGATACTAAAAGCACATCCTTCATTGTGGAAACTTCCTCGCAAAGCCCGTGTCCACTGGCAAATCAAACAAAGAATTCAGTATAAAGCACGTGATTTTTTTTCACGTGTGGATCTACTCGCGTATTAAAGATTTACGACGAATTGTGTTTTAACTGGATTTTTTTCATGAATATATACAGATAAGAAGGAATATCAGTTCCTAAGAACGTTTCAACACAAATCGTACGTCAAGTTTCGTTTGATTTATAATGATCACTTTCTCTTCGAATGTTATACAGGGTGTCTGTAAAGTCTCTACCATTTTAAAAATTAATTACACTGCAATTGATAAGATATTTTATTCAGATTTGTTTTATTGTATTCAGTGTTTGTTAAGCTTCTTAATTATATTTTGCATTTGTGTGTTTCAGGGATCCTGTTTGTGAAAGAAGTGCTGTTGACACTTTATGATAAACTTTTATAAGAGACTTTATGGACACCCTGTATGATTTAATTCAGTACGAGTGATAGTTAAGATCGTACTTCTCTGCGATTCCGCCAGATACTGACGCATCAACTCGTTGAATGACTTCGATTTCAGAACACATGTTTTGAAATATGAGTAATCGAGTCTGGCCAATTTTATGTTATGATTACAATGTTTTTTTTTGTGAAAACTCAAGACCACCCTTCAGGGCTTTCTTAACTCAAACGAGTTTAATTTCTACACGTTCTATTTACCAGTCAGCTGAAATTCTGTACATAAATGGATAACAATATGCCAAAACTTTGCCGCTAAAATACATATTTCGGATTTTATGAATGTTGAAATTGAAATGAGTATATCTTAAAATTTTAACTTCTTTTATGCCTCTCGAACTATAGAAACACATGAAATGAAACATCATATGCTTTACTTTTCTTCCCATACCATAGTGGTCTCATTATATCGGAGGGATAAATTATTTACAAAAGGTAAAGCTACTCGGTTCCCTCGCCGTGATGTTTGGATTTGACAGCCTGAAACCGTTAGGCTGTACGCGTCCTAGGACGTTGATGTATATTTACAGGCGACGCCAAGCTAAGCCGTGTCAAATCCTTTTACGAGTTTGTTCTGTCAAATGCACTCGATCCTGACCACTAGACGACAAAAGGACACATTGTGATCATATGTATTTACAATCAACACCAAAGATCTTATTACCTCACGAATGTTTTGTATCTTTGTAATTAGAGGTAGGATGCCATTGAGGCTGTAATTGATGTCGCTTAGTGCTTAACACGCCAGAGCGACACGAGTCACCGTTAAAGCGTGTGTTCACATCAGTATTCTGCATTTACTACTGATGCTTCCAGCGCGTACTGTAATCGCAGAGCCACTACTGTCCATTTGCATAATTAAGCACAATAATTAATAACGAAAGACTACAGAACAGGTGTTTACGCTTTTCATTTACACATCCTTTTAAATGAATTATTTACGAATCAGACTCCCCAAAACTCAAGTTAATGTTCGGTAATTATTCATTTCATGCGTATGCAAATATTTATTTACTGCCAACCAACCAAAAACTATTGCATGTCGTTTGTCAAAACGAATGTGATGTATTTGTAGTGAGTTTTTTCACCTTATTTGTTATTCAAGTGTGACCAAGAATTATTTTATGACTTTGTCCGTTACGTTCTGCATATAAAATTCTATGAACGCTGTTCTATGATGAACTTATACTAATTTTTAGGGTTGATTCGTGAAGTAATTTTGTTCCTGTAAAATAATTCTGTTTCTATTGTTAATTTCTTAAAAGATATATGTACCTTCATATATGTGTGATTGATAGTTAGTGCAGCTTATAAATTAAAAGAGAGTGCTAACCACACTACGGTATGTCCAGATGATGTATACTTAGAAGTCGACTTTCAAGAAAAAGAAGGTTGTTTTTTGTGACAATTAAGCAATGAAAACATTTCAAGTAAAGCATACACCTAAAAACTACAACATGCTTTTAAAATAAGCTCAGCTAGATGGAGCTCGGTGTAGACATTCCGCCTAACAGCAATTACTCTAAAGTGAAAAAAATCATACACAATTTTCAGAATCAGAGCTAAATTTGGTAAAAAATTTGTTCTGACCTGAGCAGATCAATAGAAGCATTTTTTATTGGGTTTGAATGTTCTTTGCTGGCACGACTCAGTCATCAAAACGCATACTGCTCGCTTCAAGCTGCTCGGCAACCCTGATGGAATTATGATCTACCAGGATATTGCAGAGCTGCGTATGCAGCTGTGGAAGCCATGGATGGTTAATAGTATCATGATGATTGGTATTATCATTATAATTGGTCTTACTATCGTGGCACTTGTGACACTTGGTTATAGAATGTGCTCTGAATAGTTCATAATTTAACGGACTTGCATTGCTGCTGTGACTGCCATTAGGTGCTTATAGCTTTGGTTAACATCAACCCATCAATCCATTGTTGACTTGCCATATCAAAAACGCATAATTTCCATACAATATTGAAATAACCGTAGTAGGATGCCATACCTTGTTCAAAATACTCAATACTCGCCTTGGTGCGGTTTTATTCCATTTCTTTTAATAACCTTCACAATATTGGAGTCATAAAATATTTTTGGTGTGGCAAGTTGATTAATTTTATCAGTCAAAAGTAATGTCTTACAATGAAAATTGCTCGTGCTCGAATGAACCTTGCTTGTCAATTTTCCACTAACTGAACAGTCCGTTATTCTCTACTTTTTTGGGACCAATGCGAAACGTGCAAGTTTTACAGATGAACCAGTTTATTAATGGAGAGTCTACCAAGTATTTAATAAAAAAAAATTTGCTGACTCTGCTGTTGAAGATTTGTGTGTTGCTATTATAATTTATATGTTCTAAAAACTAAAATGAGTAGAGGAATTAGCAGTTTCAAAATCTTAATGGAATGCTGTTTTTTAGAACTTAAAAAAGAAACGCGTGTGCGTACGTTTCGTTAGTTTTAGACTTGAGTCTAAATTGTGGGAGTAAGTTATCTATGTTCAATTCGTCGGAGACAGTTGTTCATGTCCTCTAGCATAATCAACTTTATTATTAACTAAGCCCTCCATCTCAATGCATATTCACGCTCAAAGTTCACAATAAAGCTGCTTCTTTATCATTAATTCGCAAAATAAATTCAGTGATACGAAAGAGGCGAATTCATCAGCGACAACATCATCGATATTTTTTGTTCACTGTGGAGTTGTTCGAGCTTCATATAAGAATAATTTTCTGAATTAGGTCACGCAGGATATTATATTAAAGTCATTTTACGGTAGTGGTCGTAGTGTCAGAGAAATTTGGGCGTCCCACACAACTTGCAGGGACCAAAACTGACTAATAGAGTCTTGCATATGATGGAGATGCTTTGAAGCCGAAAGTCTGACCACCTTTGATGGCTTGTGGTGCCAGGAATGCAAATGAGTTGGAGTTCTGACTCAATGTTCTAATTTCGATTTGGGTTTCATTTGCCTTACTAATTTATACAAATTTTGATGCATGTTTCCATCAAGGTTGACTTAAGTATCACAGTACGAGAAAGCTTTCTCTCCAACAATATCCTGTGATTTTTCCCTTTATTTATAAGAACAAGACTCAGAAAGTTACTTATTTCCATTATTCCGGGGAAAAACATATGGATTTGAACTCTATTTGTTTTGTCGACTTATTAAAAACGTAATAATATCAATTCGTGTGATTATCACGTACGGGTAGGTATCGATGATTGTTGATTACTTATCAATAAAAAAGAATTTCATTTCACTGCATAGTCCGAAATATCTTTGAAAAGCTGTGTTATCTATATAAATGATACCAAAATGACGGCGTATTATCAGATGACGAATAAGAAACCTGTATTGTATTTAATGGGATGTTCTTTGCTTGACGACCAATTACGCAGCCTCCTATGGAATTTGGTGATGATAAGTTATTATTCATTACATATTGTAAAATTCTCCGCATTGTGTTAAAATAATACATCTAAATTCTTTATAAATTGAAATACGTCTCGAGACGTTGACATTCTTTGTTACCGGAACTCCGGAGACTGCAGAGCAATTACCGGGGCTGGGATGATTCGCTCACCCGCGTCGAGTCATGGGAGAAGAAAGTTAAAGTTCTTTCCGGCAGCACTTCAGAAATGAAATGGCAGTGAAGAATATTTCTCCTCGTGGAAATATAAAGACACTCTTATTCAACCGCTCAGACGTTTTGATGCAAATGCACGGCTTGAGATTTATATTGAGGGAGCTTCAAGAACTAGAATAGTAGGATATATACCTATTCTCCATTAAAATCATCGTGTCGTTCCGTTTACATTTGGTAGTCCTTGGTCCGGAAAACCGTAATCTGTCTGGTGGTGAGTCAAGATAAAGTAACTTGCAACCTGGTGTGAATAAATCTCGCCCGTCCTCTGAGCATCGTCCATCCATACATCTGCGTCAATGCAGACATCTGCAACGCGGACAAAATATTCAGGTCGAGCCATTTTCGCCCCACATAACATTAAGAACTTTGTCGTATGCATGACTAATCTAAGGAAAACAATATTTACGTCATGTTCGTTATGCATCTTCCAATAAACGATTATTGACAAAACACCCTTGCTCCGCATTTTTTCTTCTACTTTTAGTTACAAATTTCCAAAAAAGTTATTAGCTATTGTATTATTTCTTTAAAACACATTATACACCTAAAAATTCTTTATTGAACAAGTGTTCAATAATAACAAGTACAAGTATTCATGTAATATTAATTTTATAATTCTGATAACCAGAATATTACCATCACTTCAATAAGTCCAAAAGCAAACAGACATCCTCTCGCACTTGACAGTTAATTTAATATTTTCTAGGGAGTTCTTTTTCCTAATCCCGGCCAGTCTTCCACAGGATATCATTTTAGCACGCGTCAGTTTATGCGTCCGGTGATGGCTGTGTGTGTGCGAGTGTTCGCTTGTCACGACAACAAGCGAGTTGCAGCAGGATAAGCACCGTTAACATCACTTGGTTGTGGCGTACCTTAGTACTGTGTTGTAGCTAGGCTCATGTTCCATTAAGTTCCAACTGTACCGTCGTACTGTGTTGTAGCTAGGCTCATGTTCCATTAAGCTCCGACTGTACTGTCGTACTGTGTTGTAGCTAGGCTCATGTTCCATTAAGCTCCAACTGTACCGTCGTACTGTGTTGTAGCTAGGCTCATGTTCCATTAAGCTCCGACTGTACTGTCGTACTGTGTTGTAGCTAGGCTCATGTTCCATTAAGCTCCAACTGTACCCTAGTACTGTGTTGTAGCTACACTCATGTTCCATTAAGCTCCAACTGTACTGACGTACTGTGTTGTAGCTAGGCTCATGTTCCACTCAGCTCCAACTGTACTGTCGTACTGTGTTGTAGCTAGGCTCATGTTCCATTAAGCTCCAACTGTACTGTCGTACTGTGTTGTAGTTAGGCTCATGTTCCATTAAGCTCCAACTGTACCATCGTACTATGTTGTAGCTAGACTCATGTTCCACTCAGCTCTAACTGCACCCTCGTATTGTGTTGGAACTCAACTCATGTCATCCTTTTCCAACCGTTCTCTCATCCTACGTTGAACTAAACTCATGTTTTATCCCGTTCCAACTGTTATCCCGTCTTGTGTTTAAAATTTACTGATGTTCTGTCTCGTTCCAACTATTTTACCGTAGACTTAAAAATCTTGAAATTCGTATCACTTACTTAAACTTTAGTATTTACTGAATTACACTCTCAAATATTGATATTGAAATCAAAAAATCTAGAGATCAGGTACTTACGTAGCATGGGTTATAAAGTTTTCAATTTGAACATGTGCTGGATATAAACCATAGATTGAGTTCCAGTGTGGTAGCACATTGTTGACATAGTTTTAATATTGTTCACAGTTTTGTCTACATAACGAGCATCAAACATTCCTACAAGTAGAGTTGATTCATGAAGCTGATCAGTTTATGCGTGAGAAACCAAAACAACCTTGTTGCATTAAAGGGGTTTTAAGCTCCCTCGTAAGGGACAAAAAACTTTTCTAAACGTTCCCTGATAGCCGATTATAAAACACATCATGATACAGTAGTGTTAGCGTCCTTCGACTGTAGCTTTTCAAAGCTTCAAATGATGGTTTTTGCACGTGTTAAGAAATAAAAGTTGAGTAAGCTCTAACACTAAAACTAAATAAGCAGTAAAAGTTCGTAAATATCAACAATGATGCAGTATTTATGTTCACACCAAGGACTACTATAACCTTGGTTCACACTGACTTTTGGTCCTTGGTTCACACTGACGGCCTTGGTGTTTTTCTTTCGGTGCTTTCTTCTTATTCTGGCAGTGCAAATCAGATTTTTCAACATCGCCAGATTTAAATATTTTTATTGCTTCAAGCTTTTATTTTCATTGCAAGTAATGTTAAATTATTTACATTTAGTTGGACTGTGTCTCAGGGTCTAACTCAAGAACAAACGGTATTGTAATATTGTGCGTAATCTAAATAAATAATTCGGTTGTGAATGCATAGTTAAATACAACAACAACAAAAGAGAGTAAAACCGAGCATTAATCTACACCAGCAGTAAATATCTTCAATATTAAACACATACGTGATATTGTTCTACTGAAAAAAATGTGGCTTTTGATTTTGTTACCATTCGTTCTAAACCTCGTCGTCGTTCGACTTATGAAATCCTTCTAAGGTGATGAAGCTCCTTCTCAAAGTTGAGAGCGTTCTTTCTGAGAGAACAGAAAAACTGGTGCAACGGCGAAGCAGATGTTTTGAAAGAAAAGGAGCTGCGTGAAAAATTGCGCGAGTGAAAAATGGTGTCTATAACCAAATGGGCTTTGCAGGGGTATTGACATGATTATTGACTTACCCATCGTTTTTCTCACATACACACATCTGTCCTCGTACACTCACTGAACTTTCTGATGATGAAAATTTGATTGCCCCATCCATCCTGCATTCAGAACAGCTGGGATAGAAAAAATGCACAGCTTTACCGTTTTTAAAAGTCTCGTGATCAGAATTGATCATGCAACCACGAGATTCCTCGACCTGGCGCCTCAATTTAAATCAGTAGATAAATGCTGCCAGAATGAAGTCAATTGTTTAAATAAAGTCACTACCACCGTCGTAATCTTTTGCAATGCAAAAAGAGTAAACTGTCGGCCATTGTCACATTTTGAATTAATTCACTCGTAAACACTATTAATGTCGGGACTGAGAAGTGAAGTATTCGTATTTATGTCTTGCGTTCCGTTGAACGACTAGCATGTCTCAGTTTGTTATTTCATTTAATTTCCCACGTAGCTGTATCTACGGTGTAATTTTGCTGATAATTAGAATAAATTATTGCTATAATTTAATGTGTTAATGTATTTAAGGATTAAAGTTTTTAAAAGCGTCATTTAAAAGCGTCGAATTAAATTCAGGCTTTCGTTCTTTTGCGAGGTAGTTACATAGCAAAAACATTCTTCACTGTTTTATCTTTACTGTGTATTTCATGATAATCAAAGAATTTTGTTTATTAAGGATAATTAATGCCGAAATAATGCATTGTACTCCAGCTAGGATCACAAATAATTAACATGTTAAATAAAATAAAATTAATTTCATTGAAGTATGTCATATGAGAATATCCATCTAGAAGACATTATATGTCGAGGAGTTATGTGAAATTCTAGTTAAGCTTATTTTCTAAATTCTCTATAAACATTTAACGTTAGGAAATCGAAAAAGTTAGCTAAAATATCCATAAAAACAACGCTGATACTCACTTGAACATACGATCTGATCCTCGTGAAGCTCGCCACACAATCATGGAAATATGATATGTACACCTGAGCAAGCATTAATCATGAATCCGCAGCTGCAGCAGCTGCGACAGCGATGCCTAGGTCAGGTGTGGGCACCTGGCTGGGAGCAAGCAACTCGTCCTCTCGTATTCTTTCCTCTTGTTTGACTTCTGGATGTACCTTAAAGCTGTGGGCTTCTTGGAGCTGCCGCTACGCCCCTGATTTTCAGAGCTGGAGCATATTTCTCACTAATTCTGGCCATAGATGTTATTTGTTCTCGAATTTTATTTAATTTTTCTTAAATTTATGTTCCATGTGTTTTAATTTTTTTGTAACAAAACTGTCGCCTGGAATTTATTCAAAAGAATATTTTCAATTTGCCAGGTATTATAAGTAAGTGACTCAGAAATTCAGAAGCTGTTTTGTATGTTTATTCTCGGGCAGAAACCAACGTGAAACTTTTATACATTTGTGCAAAGTAAATAATTTGTTTAAATATTACTTGGTTTGCTCTCAACTCCAATGTAACACTTCTTTTAAGTGAGGCTGTATGTGTTTCTTAGCTTACAATTCTATTAACTTTCGTTACATTATAAAATCGGAATTTCAAACGAATAGATTTAAAGAAATATTATCGGAACCAGGCCCTCACAGAAGGGCGTGATACAACGAATGAATAACAACTTCTATATCTGTTCTATTTCACTACTGTTGACGAATATACCAATTGGTTATAACAAGGTTTAGTTTATTCTGTACTCGAGTTTCCGCTTTCAAGTTTGTTAATCTCGACGTTGCACATGGGAACCTGTTCTGTGATCTAATCTCTGATACTTTCACTAACTTCCTAATCAAAGGCCTTATAATTTTCAATCAATATCTTTTGGAAATGATACACGCCACTCCTGTTAAGGACTGCGTTCAATTATTTTATCTATGGGTTATTAAATGTACTTAAAAATCACTACATAGATTGTATAAAATCGATCCAATTTTGGGAGGTATAGTAACGTTCGCATGGTTACTTTAAACAACGAATGTTTCTTTCTTAATAGCTTTAATTTGTTTTTCAATTGTGTTTAGAGCAGTAAATTTCAATTTTTATAATAATTAACCTGTCTCTTTGAATAAAAGTCAATTCATCGACAAATTCATTGTAAAAGTTAATAAAGAAAGGCAAAAGCGTACTCCAAGTGAGGCGTGTCCTGCAAGTTGAAGGGCCTGGCGCGGTTGTTTATCAGGTAGCTCACGCTGCACTTGGGGCTCAAATAATTAAGGCTGGGGAACGCTTCAAAATTTTGAAAGGTAGCCAGTTAAATTTTAGCCTAAATTCTTCCAATTCAACTACCCAAGTCTAAGAATATACAAAGAACTATAATGAATTATCGTAGTCCTAAAAATTTGTTGAAGTGTAAAGTAAATTTGAAATGTGGAAAACACTTCAAATCATCAAATAAAACGAATGAAATAAATTTCTGGTTGATTATCAGTACATTTACGAAGTTTCATTCATTGAGGAATTAGGACATATAATTATAGAAGAGCAGGGTGGATCCCATCTTCATAGTAACTATTCACAAATGTCACAAGTGTCAACGGCTAACAACCCATTGGATATCATGACCTAAGTTCTGAACATGAATTCAATTGAAATGGAGGCATCATTCAGGCTTTTCCCCTGACTGATTTAACTCCTGCAAGGCTGGTTAAAAAAGAAAGATTTCTGCACTAATAAAAAATCATGGAATGACTAGGCTACATCCCCGGGAATCTTTCAGCGACAAGGACACCTAAAATACGAGGGATAAAAAAATAAGTTTCACTAATATGATCGTAGTTCTTTCAGGCTGGAGAACCTACAAGCTGTGTGAATTTTACCCCTCACGACCAATGTTCTAGCTGCTGATAATTGTCTCATATTCTGGACACATTTTCATTCGAGACTCAAAATTAACTTCAGAACAGAGGTCGTTAATGCTTTGTACTCTCATCAATTGTTAATTACTTAACATTTTATTGTTAATGAATGTTAAAATGACTAGGACTAGAAACAAATCATATGTTCTCTCTATTTTAAGCTGTCAGCTCTCTGACATATCACCCCACTACCCGTATATGCCTTACTTGGCATCAAACCCCTCGCAAAGTGGCGAGCAATGAGCTGACGTGACTTGATTTAAGAAGACGATGTAAATATGTCCTCGTCTAGGTACGTCGTATCCCAGACTAAACTTGGGTGCCTCTCTCGTTTTCGGCGTCACTTGGGCAGCAAAAAGCAAGTCGACGAGAAATCTCTAGATGTGTTCTTCGTAAACTGAGGCCACAGAAACTTGTTTTGTTGCTGTTGAATTCACATTCATTCCAGTTTTTAGGCCACATTTGGGGAATATTGTTGTAAATCCATATTAGGCACGGGTGCCTAAAAACTGGTCCGTTTATTTATTCATAAATTACCTCAAATTATAGAGCCATAGAATATTTTGCACATCATAGTGCAGTTTTTCTTAAAATAAGCATGCACGAAAAATGAGAAAATATATTTCATGCCTTGACTACGCATATACAAAAATTTTTGTATTGTGAAGATTCCTAGCACACATTAACTTTTTTTATGTTTTCATAGGTTGTGTTTTAGAATGTTTTCATAAATGAATTAAGAGAGAGTAGTATTTTCTTAATTGTATGTACGAACGCCACAACGCCATTTCGATGTCGGATGCATAAAACAATTAAAAAATATAACATTTCTTAAACTTGTGAACAGAATGTTATTGGTGTTCAGAGTTCTCTTTCGATATTGTCAGATAATTATCAACAGGTGGTCTGAACTCATTGATTCTGATATATAGTTATGAATAATACTTTTCGAGTTCTCTATATTAAAATATCTAATTTCTCAGCAAAGCCATAGTGATGAAGTGAAAACACGTTTCGCTGAAAATTCATAGTTAATTCGAAAACATGTTGAATGTACCGATGATTTCTACCAGCAGTTGCATTGATTAACTGATTAAGAGGCGGTCATCAGCACCTGCAGGCGCTCATCAGCTTAATGTGAGAGCGAGAAGAAACAGTTAGGGCGTTTCTTTCCTTCTCACTTTGTTGACAAATTAAACGTGAATCTTTCTTCGAAGCGTATGTAGAACGGTTTGATTCAAACATTCAACAGCTGTCTGTTTGCATAATGCTGTTCCTATTTTTCTTGTTCATTATTATATTTCTTTTTCGTTTTGTCTCATCCTCATCTGTTCATTTATTAAATGGAGGCTGATAGAGAATTTGAGGTGATCTTGAGGCTCTTTTTTCTGGTTACTGAACTGTCTATTTTAATTATAATACTACGAACATGCTCCATCACTTGCACACGCTGTTGCTCAGCTTTATCATCTCATTTTGACGCCATTATTAATTTCATACGAAATGTTAAGACCTTACGACACAAAGGTAGGGAAAAATTCAAGCCCTGATATGCCAGTACCCACAATACGAGACTGATAAAAAATAAAGTAACGTCGTTTCATAACAGGAGCATAGAAGATAACACTTTCAGTTCTGATTTATTGTTTCTGGGTAGTTGCGTAATTATGGAGATACGAAACTACTGATCCTATTTTATGAAAACACAACTTTTTGGCATACTGTTTGGTGTATAATTCTTTTTTCATATGAGCTGATTCTTTAAGTACTTGTAATTTTGTGGCATCTCAATGTCGCGTACTGATGAAAGAGACAGACGGTATGGTATCCAAATACATTTTATCATTCTGATGCTTATGTTCGTGTAAAGTATGATTTTGTGATCTTGCACGGATATGCCTGAACAAATTTCACTCACCATGAACTTTGTATACAATATAACGCATACTTCATAATTTTAGGGTATCATTACATCTCACTCCCGAAACGTAGGTACAATCAATACAGTAGGGGCAAAATTTATCTTTATTTTCATCATGTGATCTCGTCAGACGTCACACCTTCCTCATTACCCGTGAGGACAAATACATGTGACCAATATTCGCAACAATGTTCATTGATTTGGCTGCCTCGTGAAGCCTCTTTGGTCTGAACATTTCTGCTCATTATCTGATCGTATACTGTTGATCCTTATTGGGATAAAATGAGTTTCATATTGCTCATAAACTACTAAGACATAAACAATTTTAAATTATTTCAGTTACGGCTCAAGGGTTCTTGAGTCATAGCTTGAGTCAATGCTCAAAATGGCAGTTGTATTGACATCAAAGTTTAAGAGACAGAAGTGATGTGAAATTCATACCTGCGTTCTTATGTGGCAAACAAGGTAAATTGAAATTTCCTTGGTGGGAGTTATTTAATAGTTTCTTTATTTCCCATCACGTTACGTTCGAGTAGATTTCAAGTGCATACGAAAGTAATGAATATTAAACGAATGCTGTAAATATTTGATTTCATGTTCCCTGAGAGCTTTGCTGCCACGATTGACATATTTCTTTGGGAAATAATTTGGCCCATAATATCGTGCTCAGTAAGTTGAGTGCGATTGCTGAATTGGTCGTCTGACTAAATAAGGAATGAACAGAAATAAGCGACGCTGTCCCCGTAGAATAACGTGGGGGTTTTGCACGCTGGGAAAAACATCAAACCTTCAAAAATTTATGTCTCGCTCTCTCCTTGCCTAATAGTTCGCTCCTACCAGACAAAATGCTAGTGAAGTATACAGTTAAAATTGAGCCTTCTCCTTAATCGAAGTGAATATGTGGTCTCTAAATTCACAGTTATTGATTACTCTATTCTTCGTCTACCATTTAGCAAACCACGAAAAATGACTAGGTCATAAAAACATTTCACCATTACACATTTTCTAACATAACTCTACTACCCTCAGCGTGTTTTCATTTAAATTCTAGTTGATATTGGCTAATTCATTTATAATTTTTCATTAATTTCACCATTATTATTTTTTACTTCAATATGGAAGAATTGTTTGACAATTGCATATCGAGGAGAGTTCAAACTTTTCATGTTTTCAACTAGACGCGAGTTGTATGGTTGGGAAACTAATTTTAAAAGGCATATGGAGACAAGAACCTTCGCGTTGAAGTTTCGAACATTTTTTGATCGTACATTAGTCACACTAGGGAACGAACACGGAAGAATGCCGCATAAAAGTGTACATCTGAGAAGCTCTTCATTTGGAGATTGGATGTGTCTACTTGACAAACATATTGAGGTGTAGGGCTTAATTATACCTCTAGGTCGAGCTATTCCTGTCTGGTACGTACATCCTCGCTTGTCCTCGATCATGAAAGCGGTGTTCCGAGCGTCAGCTGTCGTCTTCCGCGAGCCAGGAGTTGGGCGCCAGCAACGAATTAATGTTTCTTAGGACTATATGTTCTCAGTAACACTGTGTGACAAGCTGTTGACTCTGTAGCAAGAGTGTTTGGGTTACTTTGTTTAACCTCAGTCGGAGGTTGGAACTCACAGCGTGACGAGATGATGAAACTTTCACTTATCGAGTAACTTCATACTGGATAAGGAACGTGACAAGGGACCATCTTCGCAGTTAGTGATGATTTCTAATGAATAAATTCGTTTAAAAAAGTAGCAATAACCATAATAATCTAACTGAGTAGGGAGAAGAGTAAAAAAGTATTGTTTAAATAGTTTACATTTCATTTTCTCTCTGGTATCTTGGCAAAGGTTTTGAAGGAAATATCAGGTATTAAAAAAAAACACTGTCTTTCGTTGGCTTGAGGCTCCCTTTTGTTTCTTCAGGCACTTAAAAAATTATGTATGACATCTGGTCACCTCATAGGTAGAAACTTTCAGCTGAGCAAATATTTCAATGCTTGTTTATTTTCACAGGCACTTGAATAAAACCCGGACAGTGACAAATTACTCTGTCTTGCAGCTCGTTACTGCAGCTGCTGGCTGAGTATTTGAGAATAGAATATAATAGAATAAGGTAATAGGGACGAGCAGTTTGACCCATTCTTGGGTTGCTATCCAAGTTCTACGCTGTAGAAAGTTCAGGCATCAATCCCGCACATGAACCTCAATCACGCAAAGTCTTTTCAGTCATATGCACTTTACTCATGCACAGACATTTCATTCATGCACATGTACCGGAATCATACACAGGCCCAAGGAGTTAGCGATAAATTTGTGACGATAAGAAGAGTCATTGTTGTCAATTAGATGTTTTTTTCCGGTTGATGTTGCACTTTCTATATCTTTAAATGTTACTTTCAATCATTTTAACTGTAAAAGATTATCGCTCGGTATAGAGATATAGACTTAAATTGTTGACGTTTCTTGATAATATTACGCAATTAATTGCATCATAATTGTAGTCATGTTATTGAGTTATAATTAGTGTGAGTAAAATATCAGCATGGCATCGCAACATTCCTTCCTTTTTTTAAGGAAATGTTGAGGAAGACAGGCCTTCAAGTCGGTGGTATCTCAAAGCCGTGGACTGATGAGCTTCTGCAACTGCTCAACAAGAGGGGACCACAATGAACCCCATGACCTCGCGCCAGTGCGTGACACTCCCTCCTGGCAACTTCTCTGTAGTGCCAGTCACTTTCTACCGGCCCTTATTATTGTCACAGGGCGACCCGCATAGCGGGCCTACAAATTTCTGGTCTAGATAAAAACCTTGCCTCGAGGTGAATTGTTGGTCATAAAAATGGTCAAAACACTCGATGTTTGTGTCAAGTACTCTTCATTAAGAAATTTACTTGCTTTTCACTGAAGAAGATTTTTCTGGATGCCAAGTTATTTTTCTTGTTTTAACGTTAAGTGACGCTTACTTAATGACTTCTCTTTCCTTTGTTTGGTTACTAAAGTTATTAGTTCTTAATTAATGGTGTTCAAACAGATACCGAAATTATTACTAGTTGGTTTTTCTTTGTTCGGGCTGAAATGGCGGCGAAGTTGCGTTTGTCGTACGTTTGTTATGCAGTTTCTATGTTTTTGAGCGCACGTTTTAAACGGAGTGATTTATCATTCCCTGTTGTGTTTAGTTTATTATGTTGTTATTGTCCTTAACTGATTTAGATGGGACAGTATGATAGTGATAGCGCTTCTTTAGACAGTAGATTGTACACTCAAATCGAATTTAAAACTTCTAATTTCAGTGGCTAGTTCACGTCGCAATAACAATGGACTCCAACACTGTTGCTGTCTGGCAACACCGAATGTTTTTTCAGACTCAACAGTATGTTGACTACAACCGCCATACTGAGTGTGCGTAGTGCAGTACCAAGCCCTGAAGCTAACATCAACAGGTCTCTCAAATGTTATGACAACGCTTCATTGATGTTGCGGCTGCTGTCACGTCGCCGTCTACTTGCCCGAGTTCCTTCGCTTTATCGCTGCGCAATATTTACTGCGTTTGTTCTGCGTGTCTGACTGTAATCCATCTTAAAATGAGTTTTTTACCAGCTTAATTTTTACGATGAGTTCGTCTCTATCTAATTCTGGTGAGCATGGGTGACGTTCTTTAATTTTGTTGATGTTATGACAACGAATTTTTATAGAATCGAAAAATGATCTCCCGTGTGAACGGTGGAGGAAGGTTTAGGTAGCAGTGTTTTGATTTACTCTTACAGTTTAGACGTAGAGCACTCTTGAACTCAACATACTACTTCCCGATCCAATGAAGTCAGTATTCATTTTTATTTATCTTGTTATGTCGAACCAATATGTGTGGGTCATTGAGATGTTGACCACTTAACGCTGCGATGTGTCCACGTTAAGTAAAATTAAGAAAGCTAACATGTGACATTCGCGTATTCTTACTCAGGAATAAAAAAGCGTACTGAAGAGGAAAGGCAGAAATATTCATGTTGTAGGTCTCAAGCTGACAGTAAATGTTTCCGTGGCTATAAGTTGTGATATACCTGAATGCGAGCAACCGGAGCTACCTGATCTTGGAGTGGCGCTTTGATAATGAGTGGTGGGCTCTAAATCAAGCCACTCTGTGTGTTCTCTTATAAGCCGACATTCTTGCTCTCTTCGTGATGATGGAAATGCCTTCCTATATTTAGCATGAATCTAGGCTTCTTATTGACGGCGTTGTTCACAGTTGCTTAATACAAGTGGCAGAAATAGAGGTTGTGTGCCCTAAAAATCCGGGATTACATTTATCGTGTAACATGAGGTAAAATACTGGTAATATCCGACATGGTTTTCTTATTTATAGAAATGCATGGCGTAGTGTAAGATTTACTACATGGATCTTGATTGATTTGATGCATTGTTTCTGCTGCTTTTTATTCCGCTAGAATCTCATCTAAACGTTTGTTCGAATCGACAAAAATATTTTCTGTCCCTACAGAAATCATTGGGTGGCTTTTATATTGGGAGCGAAGGAGAAATCAAGTGTTCAAATTTGATTCCATTCATATAAATCCTCAAACTTTCATCGAAATTTTTCATGCAGAACAGTTTTGAAGCTGGTAGAGAACTGTTAGTATGCGCTGTTTTAGTACCATGGTCTTGAAGTAATAAATGTTTCGCCTGCAGTTGTATATGTTGATGTTTAATGAATCTAACGCCTCCATTAAAGATACGGTAAGAAATGCCCATGGTATGGAAGGCGGTTATCAGTATGTTAATTTGGGTCAAATCTTTATCTTATCGCTCTGCTAACGCTTCATGTTGTACAAAATATAGAGTACAGCGCTTGCGAAGGCTTAGACATCTTAGTTACCATGTTGCTGTTAACACTGGTAATAAATACTAACTTTGAAATTGATATTGTTCGTTGATATCTATGGGAAATTTTAGAGCTTGAAAATATTTATAATGGATATGCTTATCCAGCGAGCATTGAGTCGAGAATGTTGTTATGATTTCGTTTTGAGTAAACTAAGATATAAATACGTAATATAATACTCATGCATGCTAAGTGACATGACTTTTTCTGAAGTTATATCTCACATTACTCTTTGCTTTTTCAACTGAAAAGGGTTTCGAGATGATAAGGAGCATTTGTGAACTGATCCGTGGTTTCTAAGAACTATGCAAGCGTATCTTCTACCTCTTGCTCAGTATGCATCGTATTTAAAAAAATTGATCTGACGCTATCTGTACAGTTTAAGAGGAAGAGAAGTCATTAGTATGCAAACTAGAACAGAATTTGGCAACAGGGACGAGCCGAGTAGTTTATTCTTGTGTTTGTACTCAAGTCCCCCGTAGTGCGCCATGTGTCTTCCTAGAAGTGTTGGTGGAAGTGTTATACATACCTCTTGCTCAACGCTATCTTTATGAGCTACAGTTTTGGTTGATAAAATCCTTAAGCCTTCGTCATTTACTGATGATTTCCACAGTCAGATTTATCTTATTTAAGCTACTTTACCAGAGCAAACCTCAGTAAAAATACAATTTTTCGTTTGCATTTATAAATAAATTATAAGGGTGTTCTTCATTTCAATTCATAGGGATAATACCCAGTAGACAATTTGTAAGCAACATCTGGGCTGTTGCTGTTACTGCGACATGAATAATTTTTATTTGATTTTTATGTTACTAGGGTAATAAATCTGGGGTTAGAACAGATAAATGGTGCCTACGATTAATTTCTTGTCTCATTAATTATGGTATCCGTAGAGTGAGCTTTTAAACACGGTTTAAAATTTTATTGATCTGTGTTCTTATTTCAAGAGGTTGTGATTAATTATATATATCTATATAGGATGTACAAGACACTACATTAATTTTAGCTAGCGGAGAGGTTTAGATTCTTGGTAGTAAAGATTCGTACTTAAGTAATGAGTGATGATGAATGAGGAACGATAAGCTGGGTAACAGCAATGAGAAGATGCTACTGTTTTGGTGGAACACTGCTGAAGTACCTGAAGACTTGTCCACGAAATGTCGAGCGGCACATGATGGTATACTATAAATAATATTAATACACATCCAGAAACAATCAATATCAGTAAACAACATAAAGTATGAAAAGGAAAAGGCTTGATATGCTCAAAACGTATCTTTGTGTTCATAAAATATGATAGCGTTTACCTAAATGGTTGCACCTTTAGGATTTTTGTTTCATTCATCTCTACTGTCCTAGTTAGTGCACGTCCCTTTTATTGAAAACATGTCTCGTTATCAAAAGCTATTCCTAGTTTTCCCCTAATTAGTTTTTGAAGTTTCTGCCTTAAATTTTCACAGCAGTGAGAATAGATGCGTGTTAACTGAATGCAGTTCAACGTACACTTTTCAAATCCTGCAAGAATTTAATTCTGGTTTGGGTGGTAGTTTATATTGCAGTTGCCCCTCCACAGTGTTTGTGTTTTCGAAAACACGTTTTCTTTACACTATAACCTAAAATTGTTACTGTTTACCGTGGACTTTTTCGAGTTTTGAATTTCTTATTTTTTTAACACACGTTCTCAATTACAGTAGCGATTACATCGATTTCAGAGGAGAAATGCCCGAAATGCCTTCATGTGTTAGTTGATATAACACTTCATCTCTCGTTGTGTTAATTTTCCCTGACCTCGTGAAATAACTGAAAAAATTTATACTCTCTCCGGTCGGAAATAGTTGGTCCATATCAATGATGAAGTTCGTCGGAAATATTTGCTCCAAAACAGTTGTAAGCCTTTTAGAAAGAATACCTGCAAAACTACTGGTTGTAACAAAATGATAAACTTTATTCTATAATTCAGTACATTAAATTTATAATGTATATACATCAATGAATAGTATTTTTAGTAAAATAAATGACAAAAGAAAACTACATTATTTTAAATACATGAAATTGATAATGTATGAACAGAAGAAACATATATGCCTCTATGTTTACTCAATACTTGTTAATTTATTCTTCAATTTTTCTGAGATCTGAATTGAATTTGGAAGAATTCCTTTTCTTTCTAGTTGTGCTTTCGACAGATGTTGAAGTCTGTAATTGTTGCTACCGTCAGCCAAAATAATATATTCCATTGATTACGGCGAAGTAAAGAAAATGGTTTTCAATGTTGATCTCTGGAATTCCTCAAAGCTACCTGTCACTGCTTCAATTAATTCATCGACGTTACGTGGTGCTTTTTAATGTTGAAGGGATTGGATTGAATTGAAATAACAGAGGTCAGGTACATTCAGGTCTGGACTGTTTGGAAGCTGATTAACAATTTGAATATTCAAGCCTAATTTTTCCGACGCTTTCTTAAATAAGGGATCAGTTGAATGTAAGTGTGGTCGAGCATTGTCTTGCTGAATTTCTATTAATATCATCTTTATTTGCCATATCCTGCGGGTAATTTAAGAACTTTTAAATATTATCTGAAAAAGGAAAAAGATAAAATTATGTGAACTTTTACCCTATTATTTATTAAAGGTTAAAATTTGTGTTCAACACACTGTGCACGATCGTCTACTGTAATCAAAACAGACGTTTGTTAAAAGACGCTAAAATGCGGGGAGTTTTCTCCTTGTGTAGCAAATATTTCCGATTGGAGGGAGTATAATTTCCGATAACTATTACTTTTTCATTACTTAACAAACAATTTTTCATTATTGATCTTGTTTGTCGTACACGAAATCCGTATGTTTATGTACACATGTAATTACACCTGCTTTCCATGCGTAAATGTAGAGATAAAATCTTTAAATAATTCTTGTTTAACAACTTTCATTTCACACTCGAATTAAGATATGCTTCTCAGACTCCAGTTGGTTTTTACTGTTTCGCCTGCGAATTTGAAGAAAATTTTCATGATAATCCTCCTTACAAAAGAAGAAAATTGCCTCTCAACGAATGCATGAGTTGAGGCAGCTTCACAAAGGAACGCAACCTGAGAAATATAATGACAACTGTGAGGGTCACTTGTTGAAATTAACTAAAAATGTGAAAAACTAGCCACCTAAGTAATATTTATAAGTTGAAATAGTTTAGTTTTTGAGAAAAAATATGGTCTAGAACAAGGATTGTCTTCGGAGCCATACCTGACAAGCGCATTTTTTAACTTCAAACTTTATCACTTCCTTTTTTGAGATGGCTGTTCATGTATACTGATTTCGAGAACTTATTGGATGCCAGAAAGTTCTGGTCTAGTTATTTAAAAATCACCCACTTTTTCTATACAGTAAAGCCATCACATGAGCTTTACATTCATATTTTTAAGACATTTTTTAAAATTGAGCAAAAATAATTCCAGGCTTCTCTGTTAGAGACACTTTTTGCTTGTGACTGGCTTCTGTGGCAAGATTTACTGAAAAGAAGCTGTCCGACTTTGCGGTTGTCCGTGGATCCGGTTATTCGAGCGATACGTTTTTTAACATTTTTATCTCACCTGACTGGCTACCAGATTACACCACGAGATCCTAGATGCGACGTCGTTTGAGATTTACAGACTTCGTGAAGTAAAATATAGAGATTTTTTGGGATTATGTTTTTTGAGGTGTCTGGAGTATCGGCAAACATTTTCTTAATACAGAATGCGCTAATTGTCTGTTTTTATTTCACTGAAGAACAGGGAGCACCTATCACCTACCTAACTGTCGTGGTTATTTCATTACATCTGCTAAAGGGAAGGTAATAGTGGTTAGGCTATGTATTTTTTAATTTATTACTTTTTTAAGACGAATTTTTTTCAAATATTTGCTGGAATGCTGGATATTTCCATTAATAATGAATGAGATTATAAAAAACAACGCAATAACAACTTGTATTCCTGGCTGTAAAATATTTATAGAAGATATTGGAAAACGTATATATTTAATAGCATGTGTTACGGAGTGCAATGATTACATTATCAGCATTGTAACGGAAACAAAAACAATATTATAACTTCATAACATAAGGTGACACCGAGGTACCCCTGGCTGACTCAAATTACCAAAACTGTACAGCTAAAATATCATTAACTTATCATGTTTCAAATAATACACAGACTGATATCTATGTACTGTAAGAATATACTGTGTACATAATATACGTATGTACGCACTCATGTACACTACCCGCGAGCCTTTACACCTGCAAAGAAACAAGGATAGTCACATTGAAAACCTGAAATACTTTTTTCAAGTCCAACTAAGATTTTAACTAAACATAAGCAGTTGTTGCCAAAATTAAATACCTTGCTGTCGTAAATCTTGATCATTGTTGGAAATTTCAACATACTTAATGAAGGATTCAACTCTTTGCGGTGATCTGCAGCCACTTTGTGCAGCGTGAGGATGAAGTGATACATACGAAATATCATGGTGGTTACCATGACCTTAAATGGCTAGGATGCAGTACTAATAGGATTTGAGAGTCCTGCGAGCCATTGAAATTAGCAAAAGACAATACAAAGTCATTTCAACGCTCATGCAGTCGTTCATTTGTTTAAGAATTAGTTGGCTCACTGTTTATCTGCGGTTTAATCTGTGAAGTCCATTTAGAAATAATTTCCCTTCGAATGAAGCCTTCTTTTGCTTCAACGACGTGCAAAAACATGATGGGAATATCTTCAATATTTTTATTTTAATAACGGCATAAAAAGCCGGACAAATGCCTACTAAGTGGAATTGAATTTACGCATAAGTGCAGTCGCTGCCATCACTTTCACGGTTATAGTCTAAATCACTACAACTATTTTAACTCTGAAGCCACTACACTGGACAATTCTCATTGAATATTATGTTCTTGTGCTTGATTGTATCAGTCACATCTGAGAGATCTCTGTGGTAAATTATATCACAGACTTAAAGCGTAGAATGTTTCACGTCACAAATAAGTAAAATTGTATACTACAGTGTGATTCGAAAGTAGTGATAAAACAAGGGTATCCATGCTACAACAGAGATTGGAAGTTAACGTAACGTGACATAAATGTTTCCATTTCATATGATTTCGTCTCAAAAGTGGTATTTTAAAAAATAACTTGAGTAAACAGCCCTAGTCGTCAAAACAAAAAATTCTTCATTCAATGTGCGACAGTCATCGTTTACCATTTTCTCATTCAGGCAGTTACATAAATGCATTTTTAGGGGATTTTTTCCTGAGTTTCGAGAATAACTGGCTGCAGTACGTAAACTGGTCGGATAAAGAATGGTATGTTTCTCCCCAGTCACCAAACAAACAAATCAACTGGCACTTGGCCCAAACAAACCCCCACACTCTGATGAAGTGCAAGAAGGCTCACGAAGAAAAAGTTGTGTCCTGGGTGGAGATGGTGGGTTAATGATAGCGAATTTCTAATTCCTAAAATTGAGAGACATGGCCTACGCAATACTTGGTTTCAACAGGATGGAGCCACGGCCCATACAGCAAGAGAAACGATGACATTGTTAAATGAGTGCTTTCCAAATTATTTGATTTCACGATTTGGTAACATTCCTTGGCCCCCTCGTTCTCCAGATTTGACCCCATGCGATTTCTTCTTATGGGGCTACCTGAAGTCAAGGGTTTATGTAACAAATCCAACAAATCTGCAAGAACTTAAAAACAACATTTGTTTTGAAATAAGACAACTATCGCCTGATACACTAAGGAGCGTTATGGAAACGACAAAGAAACGAACCCTAAGTTATCAAAACAACCATGGCCATCATTTAAAAGACATTATATTCAAAACCTAATTCTAATAAAGCATAAAAAGGTTTTTCTTTCGAATAAAACAAGTTTCAATATCCTAGCGTTAATAGTTTTCGTTTTATTAGCAAATCAAAAGGGTCAGTTACTTCTGGGACACCCTGTACGTCCAATCTATACTGACAGTAATTCTTCCTGCCCGCCACCACCCGTCGCACTGCCTTCTTGCACCCTGCGAACCGTGGGAGTATCTACACATATACATATAATCGACTATGTATCTCCATCTTGCTGTATCTTTGTGTCCGTCCCATTACTTCCTATCTATTACTGAAAAAAATTATTGAACTGAAATCAGAACGGGTATGCATGTATTACAAGCATTGTATTGTGGATACCAAAGGCACCTGATCACTATAAAACACGCCATTTTTTCCGTCATTAACTTTCTTCTCTTACACGGCCATGTTATCGTTAGGTAAGATACAAAATAAAAGTCCTATGTACATTCAAGAAAAATATTCTGATTCTGATAGTACCACAGGTAAAACTGAAAAATGCATTTTATTTCATAGATCCTTAATTTCATCACTTTTAAACCAAGAAATTTCAACGGGTACTATCTGGGCCATGTTATCATTAGATGAGATACAGAATGATAGTTCTGTATATAATAATAAAAAATATTCATTTAAAATACAATAATTCATCGTAACTCTTTAATACGTTCATCTTTATCATAATTTCAGATTAGTCGAATCTAAGTCGTGAAATTTTCACGGGAACTGTCTAGTATCGGATAATTATAAACATATTACAATAGTTAGGCAAATTTCGTAAAAATTACCTTATTTTGGACAGAAAAAATTGAGCATGGAAGGGATTGGTTTATAATGGTTTACTCCAAGCTCTTTACTCCAAAAAGCTCTTTTCATTTTTCCTGCCAATTTACTAGACACTGCAATAACGAATGTTATATTGAGAAAATTACACGGTGTTAGTACAATTTAATACGTACAGACATTTCTCATAACCAATATTATCATGCTAGCGGCAAACCGTTCCCTTAAATCCGGAATAGAACAGGGCACGGTTCACGCACGGAAATAACAAATTTTCCTTTCTGATTACAAATTGCTGGCAAAATCGTTCCATAGCTTTCGAGCGAGAGCTTTGTTGATGGTGTATAATTTAGCAGGTGAGAGGAACATGGCTATCGGCAGAAGAATGGATTTGCAGTTGTTAACTGTAATGCCAGCAACCGTAGGTTTCCAAGTTAACTTTTTCGTATAATGTAGAGGAACCCGGGGCACAAAGGTGAACTAGGGCGGTATGCAGTTCAATGTTTTTCAGTGCCAAAAAGAGGCTGCACACGAGAGGAAATAAGTAGAACTAGACCAAACAGTTACTGCTCAATTATGGCAGCGATATTAGTCTGGTTTTCTTTAGCGTTGGTGCTTGAGGTTTCATTGTGTGATTTTTTACTCGTGTATTGTAACTTCTGATGATTTTGTAACCAAGGTAAGGTATGCATACTTGTTTACATTACAACTATAGTTACCACATGTTTGAATTACGTTCAATTGTATCTTGGCTCGCGTAGTTAAACTTTTGTTTACGTATCTTTTTTTAAAGTGACTTCATCTCCCTAACCTGAATCGTGTCCCTGGGGCAGAACCCGCGGGGCAGAATGTTGAAGTATTCCATTCTGTTCTGTAATATTCTTACCTACAAGATTGTTTTAGTTCGTCCGTACTTTTCCTTTCCGTTTCTGGTGGTTCAAGACTATTAAAAAAATAAAAATAGGCAATCGTAGTCTATTGAAGCAATGAACATTGTTATTGAGGCAGTTATTTCTGACCAATCTTGGTATTCGAAGGTTTCGAACCAAGTGGATGTTCCCTAGTCTAGTCTGAAAAAGATACTTTTAAAAAGGAAAATTTTGACTGCAAGTTTGATAAAATGACTGGAATATTGAAAAACGTATTTACAGAAGAGCAGGAACCAGATTTTGATAATTTCCTAAGAACATAGGGGTCTAGATTATTCGGTCTAACAATGAAAGGCTTGCGTATCTTAGCTTATGAGTTGGCTGTAAGAAATGACATCGGTCACAGATTTCAAAATGAAGTCGTAAGCCAAGATTGGGTCAATGGATTCCTTAAGAGACATCCTACTCTATCTGTTCGCAAAACTAAGCAAAATATGATACAAAAACCATGGGCTTTGACGGCGAGCTATCAACTAACTCTAATGATGACACGCTAGCTAAGAAGGTTCGATTTAATGAGGCTAGTTGTGCCACTCCAGGGTACTCTTGGATGACAACTAACAGGGCCTCTTCATTTCATGTTTCATCTGAAATTTTGATGCCTATACCAAAAGTTGACGAGAGCGCAAAAAGGACGAATCGGAAAAAAGGGAAGACCGCTGTCTTAACAGATTCGTCATTCAAAAAAAACGAGTTAGAAGCTGCTTCTTAGGTAAAATCGGAAAATAACTTTGCCAAAAAAGGAAAAGTAATTATAAAACTATTTAAGAAAGAAATGGAAATTAGGAATGGAAAAACAAAAGAAAACGCATGCAAATTAATAGAAAAAAGGAGCTGGAGAAAAAAAAAACGAGCGAGAGTGATCCTGAGGGTTGTTTTGACTGTGAGTGTTTATATTGTGCCAAATTTGAATCAAAATCATTTGAAAGTTGGGTTGCTTGCTTTTTTCGCATTGCCATTAGCAAAAAGTAGGCACTAGCATTAGCAACTGTTCTTTTCTTATTCAGTTTGGTGTCTGATGTGAAAGTAAGCCAAAATCTCGCACACTACGAGCTTTTAAAAGTTTAGAATTTGCTTTGTTGAGACTATCTCATTCAAAAATATTGAGGAAACAATTGGAAATTCACTAGAAAATTATATACAGTAGGAAAGAAGTATAAACGCTGGATCTGATGTCGTATAAGTCATTCAACGTTTTATAATTTCTTCGTAAAAACTGTTGAAGCAGAAACCCATTCCTTGCAAATGATACCAATTGATATTTCGCAGTTTTAGCAGTCACTGACTTTCCACTGCAAAGAACTGCTGACAACCTGTCATCTTTCTTTCCATTTATATATCAAAATGATACTTTTTTTTTGTTCTTGTTGTAATATCAAATGATGCAGTTAGTGAAAAACACGGATAATGTGGTTAGACCTATTGCAACCGCTTCAAAAGCCGCGCCAGGCAATATGAACTACTACTGTTTCTTCGTAAATTCTGCTTCAAAGTGTCAGTTTCTTGCAGCATCCTATAAGGGAAATTTCCTTTTACATCCTAATCTCCTCGAAATTTCTATCTTTTGTTTCAGTGAAACGAAATAGATGTAATATATTTCTTTAAAATTTGAAGTTTTGAACTATATGTAAGCAAACTATAAAAGGTTATGATGAATCAAATGACGCTAGATGTCCCTCACAAAGATACTTTTGGAGGCAATTTCGCTCATGAACGAGAGGAAAAGATTTTTGCAGCTTCTTTAATTTTTAATTTTGCTCTCAGCTCTCATTTCAGCTTGCCCTGTGTATGCACGTACGAATATGAGATGTGATCGCTCGGGGGGTTCAGAATACAAATGACTTGATTCTGAGTCGTTTATTAAGCCGGGTTTGAGCGCGGATTTTATGCAACATTTGCAGACTAATTAACATCACAATATATCATGCTGTCCGTCTGGCAGTTGCCTGGCGTTGACCACATACTGTGCTATTTTTGTCAGCATATGCCAACAATGTGTTTTTCATTTTTTTTTGTCGTTTTAAACTATGTTTATCTCGACAGAAATTTGTTCAGAATTAATGAGTAGGAAGAAAATCTTACATAAACCCTGGTTTTTGATAGATAATTAATGCATTAGAGTTTCGTTCGCCCTTTAAATGATATTTTGAGTGTGTATTTGGAACATCAGTTCCTATGCAGTCGCATGACTGCCTCATGTGCAGAGTAAAACTTGGTCAGAATATGTTTTCTTCGTTCACTTGTTCTATTTAACTTTATTTCTTTTTCTGTAAAACAAAACCAAAAAAGCTGCTCATATGATTTAATATGTTCGGATCGAGGCGTTATATTCATTGCCTCGTGTTCCATCGTGTAGGTAAATGAACAAAATCAGAGTTATTCCTAATTTTGAAGCTTAAATTACGTACCATGGATGAAATTTAGAAAATAAACAACACCTGTCCAAGTATTCTAAGCATTTAATTTCAAAAGATCCAGTCTCATTGATTTTGTATTGGATCAGAGATTCTCTGCCGTTCATATTTCTGTTGACACCTACAGCTATCAGACATCCTTAATTCAGGTGCTGTCATTCTAAATAATTGCATTTTCCAAGTTCTCTTGATTTCATACGATGAAACTTTCAAGTAAGCTTTCGAACTTCATTTCCATGGAAACGGATTACCTATTTTCAGACTCGTTCAGATGGTGACAACGGACTAGAGAGCATAAATAACACACTTTTCAAACTGTCGTTAACGATGTGCCTGATAAGAGCCCTGAATTAACACTTGACAGTCTTGTGACGTTTAGAGAACACGCACTCTCACTTCTCAAAGTGCATTTCATGAATACCGATAGAGTCAGTAACGTTTGGGCATCTTGGCAGGTTGTGTTCGGAACCGACTTTGATGTGCTACGCTGGTCAACAGACAAGCGTTACCAGTAGCCTTTCTGTCTCAAGATTTGCTGCCTGTGCATTGGCTGAACTTTCCAATTGGATAGTATGCTGTATGCACATACATTATTGAGAATTTTTAGTCCCCTTTTTAAAAAATGAATTACTTTTTAAGAAAAAATTGTTCATGGTGTCCATGAAATCTTACTTAGGGTTTATGTGATAATTATAATGAAAATGCAGCTACAAAAACTCAAAATGAAAACGTTTGACTTTAGGTTACGATGACTCGCTAAAACTGTAGGTGAGTCAAAAGCAACTCCTTGTCAAGAACATATTCCTCATGAACATGAGACACACTTGTATTTATGCTTTCCTTTTTGCTCAATTTCATTAGAAAAGAGGAGAAAAAACGCACTGGCCGCCTCAACATTTTATTGGCTAAAATTAACAGAAAATGGTAAATAACTTCAAAAATGAACGTTTCGACAGTAAAGATTTTTTTAAACATTTTAAATAATCATTGTATGCGATCAGTTAACTAAACAAGGAGATATTTCAGTTGAAAAAATATGAAATATCCTTAAATATTTACAGGGGATAAGTGGATGGGGTAACATTAAAACACATCTTTCTCGTGAACACGCTCCGTTTACCACATGGGTGATGGTAGGGTAGGATTTACTTCAACGGAAACGTGATTGGTGCTGTGCAATATTTTAGTTTTATTACTAAATTTATCACTCATTCACCAATAATTACTACTGTGTTCTGATTTTATAACAAGGCAAAGAAAAATCTAGAAGCAAGCAAATTTCAGGGCTTCCATTCGTACCGATCAATCTTTTGCAGTTCACAATTATTTACTGAAATTTAAAAATTTAATTTACTTACCCACAACATGTTCATGATGTTATTTCAATTTGTTACAAGATGGTTTTAGGGGATCTTGGAAGTAAAAAAATTCACTGGTTCTATTTAAATGTAGCCTGACTTTTCTATTTGCCGTGTTCAGAGGTTTGTGTGAAATGGGTTAATCTTTTCGTTTAATTTAGTTATTTTACTTGAGCGAATTTGTCCATCATTAAAATTATTATAATAATTGCAGGATTCTGATATCGGTTTCAGGCGTAAAGAGTTCAGTGACACATTCACAACACTTTGTGTGGCGGCAACACTTTGGGTTGCTGCCACGTTTTCTTATTAAGTTCCACGCCATGGAGGGACAGTGACCTGTCGGTCCGCTGGCACGTGGTGATGCAAATCAAACGTGCGTCGCAAATTTTCTGCTGGGTTCAACCACTTGCAAACTGATGTCACCGGAAACCATGGCAATGTGAATAAATGAACAGCGTTATCAGCACTAGTCTCCTGCAGTGCTTGCTGTTATTATGCTGATGGTGCGAGTGCAGCGTTTCTAGAATTTTATCGCTGGGTATAATATATTTTAGGAAAAGATAGAGAGCATCGAACCTTTGAGAAAAAATATCGCACTAAAAATCTCAGTATACTGGCGTTTTAACCAACTCGATCATCAGGATCGATCGTCTGGGTCAGTACCCGAATTGTGAGGGCAAGGGCTATTTCTGTCATGTTTGCATAAGTTTCCGCATAAAAATCAGGTAGAAGAAGCAAGTAGAGTTTTATTACCATTGACACAAAACGGCGTCTCGGAAGTAACGAAGATGAGAAACCTCCTATCCATACCACCCTGTTCACAGCCTAAAGAAAGAGGAAAGTGACAGGGTGTAATTTGTTCGAACACCGAATAAATTTCAGTTTCAAGTGGCGAAAATTAACTCACAAAAACATTTATTGATGATTTCCGCTGTAAATTATCGATCTGGTTTCGATAGGTGTTATTTTTGCACTGTGCAATTAGCTCTGACACATTACTTTCAGTATTGTTAAGTCATGTCAACTAAAGTTCTCAAATAATATAGATATGTAGTAGTCTATTAATAATGAATCAGACTCAAAAAACGTACATACACAAGACACGCTTAAACTTAGACGTGCTTCCGACAGACATACTTTCTGCAGTAGGTTAAATAAAAATTTACGGTCTTTGGATAATAATGGATTAAAAATAGAACTCAACATTTAATCCATAAAATTTACATCTCATCCCGAAGTAATATTGAACCTAAGCCTTTTCCAATTAGATCATGTGAAGAACTTCACTATCCGTGATCTATGATAATACTCAATATCGATGCACCAATCAATATAGACAGCGAAAATTGTGACTACAAAGAAGTCACATTTCCTTAGCAAATTTTTATAATTACATTTTGATAAATGGAGGGATAATTCATTTACAGCTTCACTTACAGCATATGTTAAAACGAAATTCACTCAATTGACTTGTTCTATTAAATTTCATACACAATAGCATCTTTGTGTTTTCATCTCAGCTATTGTAAGTTGATCCTGCTACTATACAGTATAATTGAATATTTCACTTCTTCAGCGGTTCCAATCATAAATTGCGTAACGAAAATGACTTTATGAACTCTGTCAAAGTATTCTCGAATTGTCGGGTTCTTTTATGATACCCGTGGTTCAACTAGGAATATAATAATAATGATAATAATTTTATGATACTCGTGTGAAATATAATATCCGTGCCTTGTGAACTGTCTTCATCTTAAATATATTATTAGAGAGCCAGTGGATTTGTCGACTTCTGTGATAACTGAATTGTAATAATCATCGAGTGAACTATTGCACCGCCTGATATTTTGGATAAATTATGCTTTGAAATCTACCGGTTTCTCTCACTAGTTATTCTGAAAAAAAAAGAATATATGTAGTCGTTCTCTCGTTAGAGAAGATATGTTTTCATCTTAACGCATTTCAAACACTGGGTTACGCATCCATTTGAACATACACACGAATTCTAAACTTTGTAAGTGGGAGGAATCAAAGTCTACTTGAGCAGCTAAAAACGTTCTGTTCATCGAGTTTGTCTTCTTTTGCCTTTGCCGAGTTTGTTTTCCTTCGCTGCTACATAAGCCAGGCCGTTTATATTAGTCAAAGTCCTTACTGTTTCAGCTGTTATGCAAGCTGAAATTTCTCCTCGCAAAGAATTATCTTGCACTAATTAATGTTCTGAGTCATTAATTTCGTTTACTTTTGATATCACACTTACTAGAATCATCAGTGTTTCTGACTACAGTTTACAGTTCGATTCTCAGCCCTCCTCCCAACGTTCACTGAAACAAAGGTCCAAGTGTAATTAGTTCTTCATTGCGTGGGCAAGGATTTTATATCACTTTTCCTCACACGCTCGTTAGATAGTCAGCTTTTATAAGTCCAGAGGAATTCAGCTTATGTTACGCGCTAAAACAAATACAGTATATGATAATCTTGTCGGTGTTTTTTTTAAAGATTTTCTCCTTTATTTGCCTTGAAAATGAATTTTTCTCTGCCCAAAACTTGGATTTTTAAAACTTACTAGCACTAGTCAGGCAAAGTGAAAATCAAGGAGGAAATCAAGCGAATAGGAATTGATACAATCATAATGAATGACTTGACGTCACTGCGTGGGTATGGGATTAGATATTAGCTGTTATTTATTGAAATTATTAATTCATTGCTTTGCTAATAATGATTCGTAGTATTCTTCGATGAGTCAGTTTTGAAAAATGGTGTCATTTTGTCCTGTTTCACATTTGAGGCTACCAAGATGGCGAATAATGAGTGTTAACAGTGAAAGGGAAGTGCATGTTATGTATAGCTAGGCATTAGCGTAAGATACTTCAATATGAATTCAGTGTCTGACTGAATTCATTGTTCATAATTGCAATGTGAGCTTTTTTCTGTCTTTCTAATTAACATAAGCTGTCTTAAATTAAAAATTGAGCATTAAAAACATTACATGTAGAAATAAAACTAATCGAGTTTGGATCCATTTTTGGAGATCCTGTAAATGAATCCCTGGCTTAGAATAAAATCAGAGAAATAACTGTGCAGTGAACTAAGAAAAAAATTATGTCCTTATGTCATTTGAAGAAACAGTTTTGTTTGAAATTTAAACCTATTTAATTAAAAGAAAGATCTAAACTTTTACTGCAGGGACTATATGCTTCGTATTAAAAAATACCATGAATTTATCGTACAATGAATATGTACTTGTCTTTTTGATGACGAAGTCATTAAGAACATCATTGGAGTTCAATGCTGCTTAGCAAAGCTAAAATGTTTACACAAATGTCAACGTAGAGGCCTTTCAGTTGGAAGAACAGGATCTGAGTGACCCGCTCTCACTTGTATACTGTTTTCATAAAACGGCTATCCTTCTTAACTGGACGTGGGTATAGACGATTGTGCATATTTAGTTTATTAATACGGATGAGAAAAAATAACTCAATAATCAGCAACCTCACAGCTGAAAAGAGGCCTTTCGTGCTCACACTGATTTCCACCAGCCTCACCTGCTGCTCATCTAGTGCCTGATTTCTCGCGATAAATGACGTCCATTAGTTTGCGCACCAAGCTTTATTCACTGAAAGAGTCTGTCGACCGTATAAATTGTGCCATTTATCATACATATGGAAACGGGACTAATATAGGGCTTACATAAATGTTCCTAACTTTTCACAGTTGCTGTACTTGGTACGTGAATAAATTAAACGTTTTATACGTATACACATAAAGCTAATTTACTTAATTCATCAATAAAATATTTACCTGTAAGGATATGTGAACTGCATCACGTATGAATAGTTAGTTTACTGTTCGTACTGTACATTTTAAGTAATTGTAGTTCACACAATTACATAATTATAAAATATTGGTTTCATCTACCTTGCATTACACATTTATCAGCAATGAAAAAGATAATTGGCATAATGTCTGAATATTTCATTATGTATAGTGATGATCAATATGAAGGAAGCATTTTAATTTCTCCCATTGCGTTCATCTGTTAAGTTCACTAACCTTCTCAACATCGATGCATATTTTATTCCTGTGATCTCAAGTCGTAATACACACTAACATGCATCTATTTTAATTCAATTTAGTCTGGAGCTCGTTGCTGTCTAGCGACGAACGACCCTTCACGTTGTGGCTATCAAGGGTCCTGTCAGCAGATTTGTATCTAGAATACCTGCTGCCGCATTATGCATATTGATCTCGTTGCTGCAGATCTGTCTCCGGTGTGTGTTTTGCTGATGCAGCGAACTCGTGTCCGAATAATTGCTTTTTACCTGAACGTACGGAGAGCACTGAACTCAGCAACGTTCGAACTTCATCTTCTCAAGGTGTGATGTGTGTTTACTTTTGTGATATTCAGGCGTGCATTCACTAGTCGTTCACGCCTTAACTTCATTTTTATGCAAGAGCATGCACTAGTACAGTACAGTACAGTAAACGATTTGAAGCAGCTGAACGTTCTAAGAATCGCTTCATCAGTGTTATTAGTGGATTTTACGTCACAAATTCAAGTTCTTAATTTAATTACATGCGACGTCAATAAAATTTTACAACCAGAAACTTTCGTTCGACGACCAGATTATTATTCTGCTAGCTCGAGATGTACCGAATGAAATCCGAACCCTAACTAATACGAGTAAAATCATAAATAACTCTGCAAACCATTATTTTCGAACGGAATTACGAGTGTGTGGACTATACCGTTATGCCTATTTGAATAAGATAGCGCTCGACTAATGTTTTTTTTTTAATTTAGCAGACTATATAATGTAATGATTATGTGATACGAAACAGCACGGAATTTTGTGACAATAGACGGTAATTAAACTTTCCAAGGCTTCAATTAGCAACAATTTGCCTGAAAAATGCTGTTGTGCGTCTGAAAAAAAAATTACGATGGTAAAAAATCATTACGCAGACACTGATTTCGTTACTAAGTTTCAAGATTTTTCATGCTATCGTACATGATCATGTAAAGATGTTTGTATTATAATTTTGTTCCCTATTTTGTACGTAATGTTCTTTGTTTTCAGTCTGAGGCAACTGACTGGCTGATTGTTATCAAAATCAGAAAGACTATGAGAATGAGACTGACATTGTGAATGAGTTAGTTTATGTGAATGAAACGAATTATGTGAATGAGACTGTTGTTGTGAATGAGACGGTCTTTGTGCATGAGACAGACTATGTGAATGAGACGGTTTTTGTGAATGAAGTTGACTTTGTGTATGAGACGGTCCATGTCAGTGTTTCTCAAAGTGGTCCGTACCGCCCCCCTGGGGGCGTTGAGGAAATCCAAGGGGCGGTAGGAGGGTACGCCTTGAATGGAGGGCGTATATTACTGTATAATATACAGTAATATAATCATTAGGGGTCAGTGGAAAATCCAATAGTTTCCTAAGGGGACAGTGATTGAAAAAACTGTGAAACACTGGTCCATGTAAATGAGATGGACTACGTGAATGAGACGGTCTATGTGAATGCATTTTTACGAATTTGAATAGTCGACAGGTAGCATTGTTAAACACATTTAATACCCAAATATTACTGCACATGGTATGTTTTTATTTGATCCAAGGGCTGAAACTTCTACAGTCAGCAGACTGCTTGAAACAATCTTTGATTAATTTAGAACTCTCTTTGATGTGCTATTGGATAACTCTGTCTGCGTGCCCAGCCTTAATTCGAAAATAAATGCTCAAACACTATATAAATAACAATACACTTTGCTGTTATTTGCATTATATATCATGAAGGCGCTCACTGCCTTATTGTTCTCAACACCACTGAATACGCAATATTGTATAAGCTGTATAGTAATCATGATTAGCAAAAATACAGTATCGGGTACGCGATATTATGTGTGCTTCATACGACTCATGACCTGAGAGACAGAAGTAAATCAATGAGACTGAAGTAAATCATTAGGTGGACAGTCGTGAAACACTTCAGTGTTGACTGATCATCTGCAAACATTACTTTCCAATTCCTGGGTAAAACCCGAATCTTCTTATGGAGGCCGTCAACTCGTGGTTCTTAAAAAAATCTCTTAATTGCGGGCTGACTCTTTCTTTTTGTGCTGTCTGTCTCTATTCTTAAGAAAAGTTAATCAGTGCGTCCCAAACAAAAACAAGATTTAGCCTCACAAGTTTTCTAAGTGTGTTGAAAATGTACCCTCGTCAAGAGCATTGCTGAGAGTGAAAAGATAAAGTTCCTTGGCTGCAGAAATTCCCGAAGGCAGGTACCAATCTTCTCAGAAATTAAAATAGCTACTCAAAGTCATTTTTAGAGACTGATTTATTGATTGAATCTACACGAAAACTTGCCGAGAAACTATTTTTGAAAGAAAGGAGCAAACAATTATGTTTCGGTGCACATTTTCTTAACAAATTTACTAAGATAACTGAAACTCATCCGAAATTATGGGGACCAAGAGATTTATCATAGTTTTAGCCCTCAAGTGTAAAGTTTGAATTAAAAACATTAATATAACGTATTGAGGACGCTCTTGTTTCGTTTGAAAGCTTGTGTGTTTTACTAATGTCTCTTTTTAGCTCAAATAATGCGTTTTTCCACGTTTATATCTTTAATAATGCTTGGAAATTCTATGATGAAAGCAAACTTGTCCGCTGTTCAAGCCCATTGATTCTCTCAAAGTAAATGTCCTTAAGCTTCAAATTTTAAGTCTAAGAATACCTATTAATGGCTCGAAGCTGCTTCCAGATTCTGATCACTGCCACATGACGCAGCTGCCGTTGTAATTCTCTCAATAATGTAATGATCAACTGAGCACCTGAACGTTAGTGTCAACCTAATATTGGAAGGAGCAACTGCAATCAATTCTAACCAGATATAGGAGAGACTGAAGGCCACCAAACTTCGTGGACATCAGTACCAATCTATGATAGAAGATCAGTGAGTACTAACGTTAATGGTATCAGTTTTAATCAAAGGTATACCAGAAGGCACAAGTAAATGCTAAAGTTTCTTGGTATCAATACTAATCAAAGGCAGAAGAGACTGGTAAGTACAGAAGTTACTTAATATCTGTATAAATTAAAGGTACAATGGACCGTTAAATATCTTGGTTGATTTTTGTATAAACCAAAGAATATTCTAAATAGAGAATTTAATTGCATGCTACAAAACACAGCTGGTCCAGAGATATAGGGCACGACACGCATCTAAGGCAGTATGTGTGTTCACTCTACTTGTCTGTCTCCTAGTGGGGAAAGTGTCAAGGTGAGCTGAATGCTGGTTGCACAACGAGGAAACGGTGGTGGGGTCGGGGTTGTGAGGGTGTGAAAATATATAGGGGGAGTGAAAATATGAATAAGTAGTATGAGAAAACATGGTTTGGTAATGATAACTGATGCTCTATTTTCAACTAGTGCACAAAGAATAACATCGGCCTTACTGCGTTGACAGCATTTATTCTCCACCATGTGATGTATTTTCCTTTGGTTTGTCTAATTTGGCATGATTTAGGCTGGCTTAACCTACTTCTGCATCTTCTAGCTCACTTTTGTCATGTTACTTTGCTCGATCTATGCTGAAGAATTATCTTTTATTGCTAGATTCAATTTGAATTATTTTGAGACAAAGAAATATATTTTGAAAAACACAGTGCCGTCTAAATTTTGCACTGAATTAAGTTAGTGATGCAGAATTAAATTTAGCGAGACCCATTCGATTCAAAACAGTGTAGGTATGATTAGTATTTAATACAGCCTTCTAAAATACACTCAATTAACAAATTTCCATTCTTCAGCGTAAAAGAATTGAATAAGTGTAACGGAGTACAAAAATCTGATCATTCTGATGCCAAATTGTCCGTACATTATATTTTTAGTTACCTATTGCTTCCTGAACTCACTTTTAGTAGTATAATGTTTTTCTATAAGAGACCATTAGCCATAACTAAACTTCAGAAAATACGCTAATTCGATCGACAACTTTTTGATTGACAGATCCTAAACTATCTATAACCCACTCAACATAGTTTAACCGAATGAATCTAGTTTCACTCTACAGTGAGTAAAATTATTTCACCATTTATCAGCTTTGTGAAAAGAACTTGAAATTTCAGAAAACTTTCTTGTTATTAGTGTGATTCAATTAAGTTTCCTCTCATAACGGTACGCCAGTCCTCTTCATAATGACAATAGGTTAAAAATGATGTGATATTTGATTCCATGGGGCAAGAAAAGTTTTTAAGCTACATCCGTAACTAACAAATACAAGGAATCAGTAGATCATCAGCAATTCATTACTCTAATGTTATTGTAGTTCTGGGTTCCATTTAATCAGTTCGGGGTTCGCTCGTAATAATTAAGGCAAGTGGCATGCACAATTCGACTGTCAAAGATCGTAGTAGACTCGCAACACGCAATTAAAGCTCCATGGTCTGTGTATCCTGCGTCACTAACCCTTGATGCTGCCATTTCTCATTAGCCTGTGATGAGCCACACTCTCACCGCATTGGTAAGTACACAGATGTTAAGTCATGGCATTGGTCTGTGTATAGGAATATCCACTTACCACATTGCTTTGTGTACAGGAATATTCACATGCTGTGTACATGCTTGACATATTCCTGATATATTCGGTCCTGGATATTTTTTGTGCTCAATATCCACTCACTATGTTGGTGCGTGTACAGGATTGTGAACTCGCTGCATTAGGTTATTTGTATGGATATCTAGCAATTTATGGCATTATCATTTAGAGAGTATGTTCTCGTGCCCTCCGTTCCAGCTTGTACATATACTGTAAAACAAATCTACCCATACTCCATAATATTGGTTTGCGTGAAAGAATATCCATTCATTTATGGCAGTTTGAGTTGAGGACTGCCTACTTTCCACATTTATTTGTATCGAGGAATCTGCACTCATTTTCAGTATTCAAGTCATCAAGCATGACATAACAAACGAGAACTTTCGCGCTTTGCGACGTAAACAACATTCTTTGTCTGGATTACTGCATTGTTGTGCCAATTATTGAAGTGAATTTTAGTGTTTTGCTGATGTTTCCATGATTTATTTTCACCCTCATATTTTTTTTTGGCTTTTGAAGCATTTATTTTTCAAACCTGGATATATGTACGCAACCTCCGTGAGGTCTCAGAACTGCACGATGCTAGTGGCTTTGGAGCTGAGTAAAACCGCATTTACTTCCGTGTTTTGATGTTGAATTAAGGTCTTTACGTCGACTGCGGTTCCAAGCTTGTTTTTATGTCTGCACCACTCAGGATAAGTTCACACAATAACGAGCATAACACGTCCTTTCTTTTCAATAAATCCGAGTTCGTACATTATTCCTGTGGCGTCTGAATACATCATGTTGGGCAGATGAGTAGCAGTTGTCGAAATGTTCTCTAGTGACTGAATTTTACTTCTCAAAAAGTGCTTTGCTGTAACGTGAGCTTCTTTCTAATGATTTATGAGAACATTTGAGCCCTGTCATCCAGTGTATTTCATTGATACTTGTGAGCGTAAACACATCCAAGGTTACTCCTGTTTTTAAATCCTTATTTAGCAAAGCCTAATGACAAATTTGATCAAGTTATTTCCAGATCTAATACTTCATTAATGTCAACAAAATTTTCACTCATCTAAGACTGCCACAGTGGCCTTGAAACTCGCGAGTCGTGTGCTTCAAGAATCAATTGAAACTCGGAGAGAGCTGCTAAAGACTCGGCATTCAAATTATAATAGGTAATTCTAAAACTTCTACAAGGCTACCATATTCTGTGTACGATTACAAACACGAACTTCAGGTCAGGGTAAAATGAATTAATTTTAGCCTTATTCCTACCCCTGTGATGAGTTGACACAGTCCTACCTGACAATGATCTATACGGGAACGTCATGTGCTCTAACGCACGTCATGCAACGAATCTTGTTCGTCATGTCTTTTCCAGACTTGAGTGTTTAGGACTTAGGACTTGACAGCTTTTCTAGGCTTGCACGTTTAGGGTTTTCCCAACCCTCAATGTTTAAGGCTGTTCTCTCAGACAAGAAGAAGAAAAATTCACTCACAATAAAATATACTCCAAAACGTCAAAATATTATTTTTCCGTTAATGTGAACGAACAAGCATTATGAATTTCGAATGTACACATGTTGTGCCCATTTTATACCCGATTTTTTTCTGAAACATCTGTAAACTATTGTTTCAATAAATATTCTTAATTATTGTATTCTACTGTTATCATAGAATAAATTCCCGGCTACTCCCAAGTACCTACAGTCAGCTATTACGAACGCTCATATGGTACATATTATGGTAAAAGCGGTCATATTATCGTACATGATGGTCCCCTATTGTACCTAGTTGATAAGACAGTAAAGATGTTCGAAGCGGGTGTTCACAGTCTCACGGCCATTTTTTAGGTCGGTAAATGCGTACTTCTGTGTCCCTACAAAACTCTGATGCTGCTCAGAGCTTTCGCATTCGTAGATATTTCATCAAATTTGCGTTGACTTTTCATGGATTTACTGCTATTTCACTATCACTGAGGTTTCTGAGTTAAACATAAATAATTGAAACTTCTTTTCTATTTGTTAGTTAGCGAGGAATTGTTTCTATAATTTTGCTCTCTTTATCTTGACAACAATAGTCTTGGGAACATCCATGGATTGCTGCTAGGCCTTGGCAAGTATGACGTCACAACTTACGTATGTCTTCACGTTTCCTTGGTCAGAGTTGCTTTAGTCATTTCAGCGACGACCATATGGAGGCCTCACGGACAAAGCTCATGGCTTCCCATAATAGAAACAGCGTATGATTCGTGAGCAGCTTCGGGGAGCTAGTTCATATAATACATTCCTGAAAATCTCTTCCTCACACCTTTTGTATCCAGTACACACCCTACTCCACACCAGGAATCAATCCATAACGACGTGTACACCGGCGTCTGATGTTTCGTATACCCATTGTATGAGACATCGTGTACTTCCATCGTTAATTTACGTACATCAATTGCAGACGTCCTTGTTGTACGCCCGTTACTGCAAGTCCCGTACCGTAATTGCCCCTGTAACACACTTTGCCTCGTACCTGCAAGTCTAGTTCTATACACCCTCGTTCCTGAGATCCCGTTCACTAAGAACTGATACACTAATAACACTAATAACTGATACCTTGCATGACTACCTCTGCGATTCAACGCTCACACAACTCATGCCGAGAGCGCTTTTTAAAATTAAGCAGATCTAGCCTGAATAAGCTGAATGCCTGAATAACTTGCACACATTGGATGATTTCAAGTTCATCCATAACACGACTGTCTGACTTTTTCGTGTTTTTTATACTTCCGTGATGCGATTGTATGCTCTCACATAAGTTACTGTACATCAAGTGTTATCAAGTGTTCTCAATACGCTTTCTAACATTAATTGTCAATCGAAATACATACTTAGTCAGACGTGTTTAACTACATTATTAAGTTATGAAAGAGGCTTTTTATTTAGAAACTATGTATATGATAATTCGCATATTTTCAAGTCTCATATACTTTACTCGTCAATTTCTGTTTTCAGTTTTATATCAACAGACGCTAAATGTGTTTAAAATGTACATAGTTCGTGTCTTTTAGTGTCAACAGATCCAGCTGTGAATTTTAAGTGCATGAATGGATTACTGTGACTACTAATTCACATAAAAAATGGAAAATACGATAAACGATAGAGAACGACGAACGGGGATCACCACTGTCGGATATGCTGTTTGAATTTTTCTGTTACATGCTTATCAACTGAAAAACGGAATGATCTGTAAAAAATTAAAATGGTAAAAGTCAGCGGTAATATTCGCCTATTTATTGAACATTAAAGCTACTAGTAAGGGTTAAGTGTATTTAAAAAGATATTAAAGATTTTCTATGATCAGTATGAATTCAGTACGTCTGAATAAGCAGACACAAACGTTGCAAAGGAAGACCAGCAATATAGTCGCACCACCTGCAAGCCATATAAATACTCCTACATGGTTACTACAGTAATAACATATCCAGCAAGTCCATCCCCAGCTGGACACCTAAAATGATAGATCGCGGTGGAAATGGGTGTGTCTTGTAAGAGGTTCTGTCTGTCCGACCGACGACCTTGTCCGTAACCCATCACAGTCTTAGGTATTATCAGAAATACCAGGAGGAAAGGTAAACGGTAATTTGCAAGGACTTCAAATGAACCGTACGATTTTTGAAACAAACAACTTCTGTTTTCTTTCATCTATTATATGATGTTTGTCTCATTTATTTCGTAGGGTATTATGTTAAAAATAGAGGGCTAGGACACATCAAATAAATCAAACAAAGTAAGGAAGATCTCTATCGTGTTTATAATGAAAGGAATAGTGGTGGGAGACTTGACACATTCCTATCTACTGTTAGGTAATCATTTTATGACGGCTTACGTAATTCTGAAAGCACATTTGCAGAATGCGTGTAGCGTGGCCTCACGCTGGCGTATTGGGATCACAAATGGTCTGTAAGCTTTCTGTAAATTTAAACAAATAAATATGAGCCCACAAAGAAGAGTTGTTTCTTTAGTTTGATTTTATTGTAATACATCGTCACAGTGGTGTTTTGCAACTAAATATCAGCTTGCCCTCTCATCGCCTCCGACTGTCTGCATTAACACGCATGTGTGACTGAGTTTAGCCTAATTCGGTTTAAAATGTCTTTTAATGTTCATTTAGCATCCTGAATCTGCAAGTATGAAGCGCTTTGACACAGTAATTAAGCTTAAAAGGCTTTCAAAAGATAAACTCGAACTTGTTATGAAATCCCTAAAACTTTTCAGGATAGATTTAAACGACAGTTCCTAAGTTTTGTTCCCATCAGCAACTTATTTATTCACGATCTTTTGGACGACTGTTGGGTACTTAAACTTTGCAGGCCAACTAGACTAAAATTTACTCTGCCGATGATATTCAAGCCATTTGAGAGCAATCATTCAATGCCATGAAAATACTTGCCTATTTCGGACTGTAATGAAGACATTCATAAACCTACCGGACTATAGTTTCAGAAGAAACATTAATAGCTGTTTCTTACAAATAACGTTTGTTCAGGAGCTGGCAACTCTCCCACTGTTGGCGTCCATCAACTGATATTCCTATATCTGGCTTATCTTGATAGCAATCCTCTCGCTACCACACTGAACGTGTCTCGGTATAGCAAACGCTACTCTCCTCGTTTTTAACGTAAGATGTGTTTTGTGTAGAGCACCCGAGCAACTGCCCGTGTGACAGCTTCAGCGGGGCAGCAAGACTCGATACATGTAGCCGAATTTCCGAAATAAGAATATATTGTCAGAAATGAAGTAATTCTCTATTTTTTTTTAAATTTTCGTACAGAGTAGATCTTTTCCAAGAGAACTATCATGCATATTCTGAAGCTTACTGTAATTAAGAATATAATAGTTCATTTTTCTGTTCGTATTTTCATTAGTATAATAGGATACAGTTCTGAGTAGGTTTTTAATGATTTTGTTTTTAAGTTTTCATACGAGGAAGGGGCTAGCTGTGCCACCACTCGAGATATTTGCATAGAGGCAGTACCGTAATTATTCCTACCTGAATAATTATCGTCGACATTAACGCCAAATGTTTCACCGGTAAACATGTTCTTCAGAGAGAGAGTTAACCAAGAAGCTTAATGTGATACGCGGAATGTCTGTGATTCATGTACGTATGATAAGAGTTTCCTCGGGTATTGCGCTTAAAAAAACTGATAAGATCCGGGTAGTTCAAACCAGAAAAGGTGCCCCGATCTTCTTTTCTGAATTTAGCTGCTACTTTTTGGCACGGAAGAAAATATTTAGGTGGATTTTTTTAATGCGTAAACCACCTTCCATATGAAATTGGAAGATAGTGTTTTAGTCTGGGAGAAACTTAACATAACTTTGATGCTATCGAAGTTCGTAGTAAGTCAATACTTTTTAATATGAATTCCTAAATCTTTCATTCCTATTTTAAAGAAATGAAATATATATATATATATATATCAATCTAACATATATCAATCTAACATTTTCCTGTCATATGCTATCTACGATGAGAGGGGATTTAAAACATTTAAAACAGAGGTGAAACATTTAAAACATTTTCATAAGGTGGACATAATTGACGCATGGTGATTGATAGTTCTTGCGCTGTCAACATCGTTCGTCGGTAACACATACTTGAACTTCTATTCGTTTTAATATTTTTAATATTCTATACCGCATTCTTCGGCGAGAGGGTGCTGTAATCAGATGTTGCTTTTGCTTGCTTGCTACAAAATTTTAATGATTAACATTGAATTCTGTGTCTGAAAATGATCTTGTTATTGCCGGTTACTTGAAGAATATCGAATTGTACTCGTTGACTCGCACTATAAAAATTCAAAACAATTTTGCGGTAGAATATTCATGTTTTTTAAGGGAAACGTGTTATCAATATCAATTCTTAGAATAGCTATTATCGTACCACTGGTTACAGAAAACTCCAACACTCTGACGGTCCTCTATGCATTCTCCATCATACTTCTATCCTACTTCTTCCTGAGAGTATCTCACTTCTCACTCTCATACTAATGATCATACTCATACTCATAGTGATCATCTCATTCTAATGAAAACATATTTCTCTGCAAATTCAGGAGCTTGAAGCTTATTTGATTTCCACTGCTATTGTGCTTTTTTTGTAAAGATGAAATCACATTTTTCTTGTCTCCAAATACACCCACTTCGGGGAAGCGGAAGAAACTGACCATTTGTTGAGTCGAAATAACCAAATCGTATAAAAAGGAAACGAACGTTTCAAGGATGTATCTTAATATCTAGGAAAACCGTGAGCGTATTCAACTATTTAGTAAAGTCTTCTGTTTATGATGACTCTTCATTCGCAGACTGTCACTGCACTTCCTCGAAGTTCAGACAACATAGGAAATAATCTTGTAGACGTGAACAAGATTTATGAGGTAAAAAATGACCAAAATTTGCACAAATTCTAAGAGAAAAATGTAGCAAGAATTAGTACACATGAACCCACCATAATCCATGCAGTTGATGAGCGCAGTACTTTCAACTACAATAGTGAGAAGTTTTCATCGATCGTTTGTTTTGAACGTGATACAAATAACGGTGAGCAAATGTAAGGTAGAATCGATAACAAACCTCAGTTATCACAGTACTCCCTCCCTCAAGAATGTGGTATAGAATGCTGAAAATATTAAAACGAATAGAATAAACGAGTATGTGTTACCGACGAACGATGTTGGCAGCGCAAAAACTATCAACCGTGAGTCAGTTATGTCAACCTTACGAAAATGTTTAATGTGTGAATTATTCTTCATTAACATTTAATAAATTAAAATTGAATTATGTGTCTGAAAATTATCTTCGTATTGCCGGTTACTTGAAGAGTATCGAATTGTACTTATTGACTCGCACTATAGAAATTCAGGAAAATTTTCCGGTAGAATATTCATGCTTCTTAGGGGAAAATTCCTCAGTTTCGGAAGGAGGACCTCCGACGTGTTCTCCATAACAACCTTATTTATTCAAGAATTTAATCACCATATTAATGAGAAGTGTCCCTTGTTTTATCCGTGGAAAATCCCAACGTAGCTGGGAATAATACTAGGGTATTAGAGTTGACCAGGATTCAGGAGCAGCTTCAATTTTAATTTGAAGTCATCGATCGTGCAAATAGTGAAGAACCGAGTAGAAAAAAAGGCCTCGATGTACGTACGTGACCTTCAAAACAGGTATGCAATAGTTCAAACAAAAAATAAACTACTACGAAGGTCAAACAATCGTTTTGCTTACTACTTTTAGCATTAACATGTATAATTTACAGGTTGTATTAATCGTATAGATTTCGTGAGTTGTCGGTTACGATCGTTTATCCTGCGAAGGAAATAATTTCTTTAGGGCTTTGCCATCAAACCATGCAACTGTGGCTCTTAGGGTTAACTTTGGTTCACAATGAATTGTGACTAATATTGCAGACAAAAATTTTTCCGTTTGAAAATATTATTACATGTGCCAAGTACTGAACTATGTGGGACCAGTCGTTACGTATCCCGGAGCAGGAGTTCCAAAATAAGCACCAATTTACTGCCGATTTTAGAATGTATATTCGAATAAGTTACTCAAGACTATATTTCTTAATAAGTAAACAGCAATGAAGTCTTAGATTAAACCATCGATTATTAACATTACCTGATCCTTCAGCAGTTGGACTAAATACGAATCGTAAAGCTTGTAAGGTAGTTTTCATAGTAAATATTATTATTTTGATAAAAAATTACACAAACGTCAGTAGCAGAAAAATTAAAACTCAGTATGTTACGGGCGCTAATATTTACCGTGAATTTATTTAAACGTAGCTCTGTATGTCGGTACTTGCGAGCTGGGAATGCCATGTTGTCACAAACTCGTGTAACTGTTTATCAAGATGGTACAGTGAATAGGCTCCCAAAAAATTTACTTCCAATAATCTATCCCTTCCAGCAACACATGGGCTGATCTATTCCTTTGTGCTCATATTCAACATAGTGCATATGAATTATCAATAAAACGACTGAACTCGACCGTTTTGAGAATTATCGATCTTGCAGTTAAGGTCCATATAGAGACCACAATTTTCGTTCATTGAACCCACCGAGTTTCGGTAGTGCTACCGAGGAAATTCTATGTACTGTAGATATATTCTCAACACGTATACACAGTTCGCACGTATCATCAAAAACAAAACCAGTGTGTGGAAACAAATCAAAAATTATGTTACCCAGTTTACGGAAATCTCATGGAAACTACATAGTGAAGGAAATATTGTGGCTGAGGCATACATGAGACAATGAGTTTTCAGGGCTTAAGAAAACTGCTGTAACAAACTCAAGTATCAAGTTCCATCTTAAGTGCTTGCAGGACTAGAAAAAATAAATTTTACTCATTTGAAAATGTGAATGAAGGCTACATGAAAGAAACTGTAAAAAGTTTCTAGTAATTTTATCTTAATGTTTACAATAATGTTCACGTACGAAATGTATACGTATAATTAGTCGATCTGTGAACTTATATAACACTGTCAATTTGGATGAGCTTGTGAAATTCATCCAAATTTCATGTTATTAGCTGAAGAGTTATATAAAATTGAAAATATATTATAGTCGAGTTTTACCCGTTCGGGAATGTTCTAAAACTTGTTAGATGACATCAGTTGAAATATGGTTGAAGTAAAGTGACGCCAATATATGCATGCTGAATCGAAGCTTTTGTATTGAAATCTTAGAACATTTGAATTGTCTCATTTTGCAAGGGCTATTTTCGACGCATAAAATTGAATTGTATATTTTCCTTTAAAATTAAAGTCGTGAAGTTGCTCTTTTTCAAAACTGAAAAAATCGTCTATGTATTGTGTGATAGTTGAAATTAAATAGATTCCGTATTAATATACTTGAAGTAATTAAAGAACGGTTAACTAAAAAAATATTCAAAAAGCTTACAAACACTAACTTTTTTCTCTAAGACGACGTACCTCATGCTTTCTTATTTTATTCATAAAATAAAATGTACATGAAAACGAGTAAAATTTTAATAAAATGTATCATACTCGATCTCTTACAACATTTTTGGTTATTCGCAACAATGCAGAAGGTTTTTTATTGAAAGTCTGTTAGTAATTACATGAGTAGTCATGAATGGGGTTTATGATGATACTATTTCAAGTGATTTACCGCAGACAAGTAAAGTATAACTATTTATTCTATTTGCTGAATACCTCATCAATTTTACTGAACCAACACCTTCGTCAGATTAGCATCAACAAAAGGAGCCCTCCTTCCAACACTAAACTCATAACTTGTGGGCCTCTTGATCACCATAAGCCTCTGAGTGTGAGATTTTCTCGCCAAGTTCACAGCTCAGTATTCCTCCCGAATTTGTTTTGCTGTAGATCAGAGTATTCCTATTTATATAACTGTACATTCTTGGCACTGCTTGTGCATTCCTGAACGTGATCGAGATCTTCAACATTTGGAGTGTGAATAGAACTTTAGAGTTTAAAAGCCAGAGTTTAAAAGTTTGTTATTCGTTTCGTTTCTTAGTCACTCTGAGGTCTACCACAAATAACAAACACGTTTTCTAGTTTTATTCTGACAACCATTACTGTAAGGAAATATCTCGTAACTAGTTTCATGGGAATTTAAATATGATGCTGAGTCGTCGGGTGATTTCTCATGTGCATTATTCTTAAATTATTGTACGATTTAAAAAAATTATTTGCGTTAAAATTTACGAAAGGTACTCGATTTTTTTAGTGAAGCAACAAGTATATTTTGTTCAATGTAATCCGGATCATTTGCTCACGCGTGTTTATTCAGACAAGTTAACTTTCTACTAGCAGCACTTGCTTAGAAGTGAAAGACTAACGTTTGGATTACGTTTCCTTCTAACTTACAGGAAGAGTAAGGTGAAATCATAAGTAACGTTTATCGTTTCACTCGCGTAAGAATTTTATCGTCGATTTAGTTCATTGTAAATAGATACATGTTATGTCGGCTTCAATTCGTGTGGATTAAATAAAGAAGTTACGTCTTATCTAAATACACACACACATATATATATATATATATATATATATATATATATATATATATATATATATATATATATATAT